>JACXGI010003021.1:26212-37889 GCA_016801175.1 Esox masquinongy | reverse complement strand
GGTAAGATCTCTGCATGATATGGGACTTGATTTTCCCCAGAGGAACATGTAGTTGGGTGGTCAGGGGATTGGATGTTGGTACAGCTTGGGGTGATCTGACTTGTGTCACAGGATCGTTACTGAAAAAATGCTCTGGCTTAAGTTAAGTATGTTGACTAAAAAGCTGTAAATCTAGCTATCTCTAGCCAATTTGGTAAGAATACTTCAATCTATCAACCAAACAATACTTCATAAATGAATTGAGTCACAGTTTAAATTAATTGACAGTTTGCCTTAGTGATCAAACAGTACAACCTGGCAGCAAGTCATAAAGTTCTGTGTTGAACAATTGTTTGCATTGGGTGGTTTGCGGTCGACCTGGTAGTTTGTCAATGATACGGTGGTCAGAGCGGGTAAGACAGCTTGGCATTGCGCTGTGCAGTTAGGGTGATGGAAGGGGCCATTAAAGGGCTACGCCAAACATGCTTCTGCAATGCTCTATGTAAACTGAGATCTCTGATTGGCCCACAGGGATCATGTGGTCTTCCCTCTAAATCGGTCCCCCTGTAGAAAATTGGGAGAGACCTGCTGGAGTTGTTGACTTGTTCAATGGCTTGATGATTACACCGCAGTCAACAAATATTAAAAAATATGCCACAATATAAGTGGTACTTCATTAGATTCTCTGTAGACTTGTGCAAGCAAACATGGCAGGGATCTGATTGATCCATCTTTTGATGTTTTTGCATCAAGACAACCTCGGAATGTGACATGTTCACATTTGCCTTTTGTATGTATTGGAAAGCTCCAATGATTACAATTTTTTTAGTTGTTCAGTTCGCTTGACGTTACCCTGATAACAAACGGAATGTGTCTGAACATATGGAATGTGTTTAGAAGCCTTGTTTAATGACAGAACAATGCAGGAGGATAAAGCAAAGGGACCGGTGAGACTGTGAATCCGCTGTGTGGATTTGTGAAGGCCCTCCTGTCTCCAGGCCGTGCCAGGGCTGGGTTATCTTACGCCATGTGTTTCTAAATTCAACGCGCAGAAGGCGAAACAAAATTAGACTGTGGTTTAGCTCAGGTTTCCTCTCTTCCTAAAGCTTCCTTCTAGCTAGTAGCTATGCCTCTAGGCCTAGGGAGCCATTAGATGCTGGAGGCTCAGTCACCAGATCTCATGTAGGGCCTTCATGTAGGGCACACTGAGAATACCATGCTGGCCTGGGTGAAAGCAACATACTGTCATATGAAAGGGTCTGTTTACATGTCTGAAACAAGCCCCCTTGTTGGATATCTCATATCTGGTATGTTGAGGTGATGAATCATCAGATCATCTGACTGGGTGGTAAAAGAAGATATCTCCCTGACGATGCGGTGGGTTTTGTTCCTCACTAGTTGGTTGTTAAATGGAGCCTCTGTTTTAAGGGTCACATGCCACCTAAATTACACTAATAACAATCTCTCTGGAATGCTGGGATTGCTTCATGTGTCTTTTCCCTGTGGTATGGGTAGATGTGTTTTAGTGTATCTGCTTGTCATAGAAAATACATGAATTTTCTCATAAAATCTGTAAATGTCTCAGCCCTGCCCTGGAAAAAGAAAATGTAATAGAGAAGATATTGTTTCTGAGATTAAATTATGTGACAAATAATAATTTAACTGGCCAAATAAAATGTTATATTTCAAAGAAATGCACTGCATGTGTTTCAAATACATTAATGTATGTCATGCATTAAAATCTCTAAACGCATAAAAATAAGAAATGTGCCTTTTTACATATACAGTATATAATAAACATATATACAGGAAACATTAAAAAAAAATTGGTTGGACTAGGATACATGTGAAATGTATATATATATATATATATATATATATATATATATATATATATATATATATATAATTTTTCTTTTTTTTCACATGCATCCTAGTCTAAACAAGCATATATATTTTGAATATGTTTCCTGAATGGGATGTATCTTTATTCTTGTCCTTCTCTTAGCGTTGTCTCCCTGATCAGTGTGGTGTGTTGTTGTTTTCATGTGAAGCATTTAGAAGGGTCATGTAGCTACTCTGATGGGGTGCTGAACTTCCTCTAATGCTGTTGAACTGTGTGGGTGAGGGAGTTTGAGATGCTGGCTAACAGTGACGCATCTCAGGATAGATACAGTTATAGGAAATGGCTTCAGATAAAATGGTTCTATGCCTCTGGAACGAATTCTGATAACCAGTCCATATTACACAGCAGTAAGCTTACAATATTTCTGGTTTCCTGGGTTGAGTTTGTTCAGTCAACAGTATGTGATTTACATTGTTGTAAAGTCTTGGCTCCAAGATCAGCTCCCTCTGTGTGCCAATGGGATCCCCTTTCTATATAAATAGACGGAGACTCTTGCCAGTGTCCATCATCAGAATGACTGTGTCTGTATGAGGGGGATGAATATGAACAGTGCCTTTCTACAACAAACAGAACGCTTTTCAGATGGATTGACTGATATGTAATCTTTAGTAACTTCTCCAGGAGAATAAGCAGTTGGCTTTTGATTCCACATAGACACGCACGCACACATACACACATGTAGGCTACAGACACACGCATAATTACATTTGGCAACAATGTCACATTACAATGCTGAAGCAGGATCTGCATAAACTGTTGATCTGATCTAGGAGGGATTTTAGCATTTTATGATATGAGTGTATGAAATCAGATTAGAATTCAATAATAATATGGATGTATGAAAGCTAACGTTGGCCGGAGATTGCCTAGAGGTTAGAGCATCTGACCAGCAACTAAAATGTTGCTAGATCAAAATCCACACACTGGCAAGGTGAAAACTCATGTTGTTCTATCCTGTAAGTAACTGTGGATAAGAGTGTCAACTAAATCATTACATTATAAAGGTTTATAAACATCTGCAGCTCATTCTCCCTCCCCAGCATAGAAATCAGCACCTACTGGACAACGTGACAGTCCATCCTGGACAGGCCTGAAACATGGCACAGTAAGTAGGAAGGGCATGAACACTGAATGGATACTTTGAACTTTTTTTTTGATTAAATCCATAACATAATTTTAAGTAAGATATTGAAACATGGGTATGGACCACTGTCTGAATGTACACCCTCCTGGGCTCTTTGTGTGTGTTTAGCATCCAGAAGAAGACCAGTACCATGTCCCTTACCATCTCCAACTCCTCCAGAGCCTTCTCCTCATCCTCATCCTCCACTGTGGTTCAGCAACAGAGACACTCCAGCCTGGTGCAGCCCATTTGCATGAGCCCCCAGAGGGTACCGGCCACCACATGCACGCACGCACGCACGCCAGCTCCTCACACCACTATTACACACTATTATAAAACCGGTCTGACGTTATGTTCTACAAACGATGCATATTGACAGTGTTTGTTGTTGTTGTTATATGTTAACTGTAGAACCAAAGCCCATCGTGCCCCCAGCAGTACCCAGGAAATGGTGGAGTGGCTCCGACTTTTGTCAAGGTAATAAAATACAGGACACATCTTTACCCCCACCTGCTGGCTGTAAACAGAACTGAAGGAAGGATTTGTCTGCTGTGGGAATGAAGTTGGGGGTTTATGGCTGCCTTTACACAGACTGACCAGTTCTGAAATGTTTTTCCACTAACTGGTATTCTGACCAATTTGATTGGTCATGCAAGAAGTATGATTATTTTCATTCATCACATGGATTTACATCCTTAGTAGTTTCTTGTAATTACATGGACCGCTACAGTGGCTCTCATTAAAATGCATTGAAATAAGAGTTTTTGACAGTGATCAACACAAAGAACTCCATAATGTCAAAGTGGAAAAATAAAATCTACAAACTGTTTGAAATTAATTAAAATAAAAAAAAACAGAAAATAATTGCTTGTATAAGTATTCACTTCCTTTAGTCAATATCTTGTAGAGGCACCTCTGCCAGCCTATTACAGCCATGATGCTATTTACCTAAGTCTCTACTATTTTTTCACATATGGACACAGCAAATTTTGCCCATTATTAATTGCAAAATTGTTCCATCTACATCAAGTTGGATGGGGATTCTTTCCACATATTCTCAATTGGACTAAGGTCTTTGAATGGGACATTTTTGTTTTTAAACCTCTCCACTGTGGCTTTGGCTCTAGGTTGGGAGTCATTGTCCTGCTGTAAGATTATTCTTCTGCCAGGCCACAGTTCTCTTGCAGACTCCTGCAGTTTTTCTTCCAGGATTTTTCTGTATTTTACCGCATCCATTTTTTCCTCTTCACAAGCTTTTCAGATGCAGAGAAGCAGCCCCATAGTATGATGCTGCCACCACCATGCTTCAAGGTAGGGACTGCGTTCTCAGGATGTTGAGGCTTGCACCAAACATAGCACGTAGCACTGAGGCCAAACAGCTCTACTTTTGTCTCATCGGACCATAGAATCTTCTTCCACTTGATCTGAGTCTCCCAAATTTCCACCGGCAAAGATTTGCTTTCCACTAGCTAAGATTTGATGTGAGCTGTTTTCTTTTTGCCATTTTCCCATAAAGGCCACTTTTGTGAAGCACCCGGACTACTGTTGCAGTATGCACCGTGTCTCCCACCTCAGCTGTGAGAGACTGTAAAACCTTTAGATTTGCATTGCGGCTCTTGGTGGCTGACTAGTGCTCTTCTATCCCAGATACTCAGTTTTTGAAGACGGACATTTTGCTTTGAATGATTCTTCCTCTTCATTATGTTTTTGTTAGGAATTGTGCTAACCAACTGCGAGACCTTCTAGAGACAGGTGTATTTAACCTGAAATAATTTGAAACACCTTAATTGTACTCAGCCGGACTCCATTTAGAAGTCACAACTAATTTTGTGACTTCTAAAAACAATTGGTTGCGCCACAGCCCATTCAGGTGCATCGTAGCAAAGGGTTAAATACTTAAGCAATCAATTATTTTCTGTTTTATATGTCGTAGACGATTTGCAAATTTTTCTGTCTGACAATAGTGATAGTATGTGGGTGTGGTGGTTATATGTGGGAGGAGTGATGGTAATAGTATGTCGGTGTGGTGGTAATATGTGGGAGGAGTGATGGTAATAGTATGTCGGTGTGGTGGTAATATGTGGGAGGGGTGATGGTGATAGTATGTGGGTGTGGTGGTTATATGTGGGAGGAGTGATGGTAATAGTATGTGGGTGTGGTGGTAATATGTGGGTGAAGTAACGGTGATAGTATGTGGGACTCAGGAGCCAGTACCTTAGATCCAAATTCTCTACCGTGTCCAGTGCCTCCATGATGTCAGCACAGTCAAGGGTCAGCTGGTGGTTTTAGAGTGCCGTATTCGTGGAACGCCACCTCTGCAGGTTCTGTGGTACCGCGAGGATGAGAAGATAGTGGACTCGGCTGACTTCCGCATCCTCCGAAAGAGTGAGTGACAGCAGTGCATGGTGGCTCCACCGGGGTGGGGAAACAGACCCAGAATGAGGCACTAAATAGAAATGCTATAAACTTTACCCCTTGTTTTTCAGAGGCTACTTCAACATCAGTGCCAGGTGAGTGGGAAAGCACGCCTACGGCCCTCTGTTGATTAGTAATGGACACTTAACCACTGTATGCCATTATGCAGTGACAAGAGAATGGTGGCACCGGTACGTAGTCTATTCTAATGTGTCCTCCTTCCACCCTCCAGAGGAACTTTGTACCCTTGTCATCACTGAGGCCTTCCCAGAGGATTCTGGAGTGTTCAAATGTATAGCTGGGAATGAGTTTGGAACAGTATCATGCAATGCCTTACTGGAGGTGTACATGGGTGAGCGGAGACTGGCTTCATAACGAGTCAGACCCACAAAGCTACTTTCACCCTTCTGCACAGCTTTCTTCACTCATCGTCCCTACTTATCTACACAGCATCCTTATATACAGTACATGTCTGATACTGTGACATCTGTGTCCAGACCTGGAAGAGCAGATGGAAAATGAGCCATCCATGGAGGAGCAGCCCTCACAGTCTACCAGGCTGGAACCTGATGACTTTCCCTCTTTACTTCATGCTGTAGCAGCCATTCCCCCTCCAGAGTGGCCTGAAAGCCCAGTCTGCGAAATTGACCCACCATTGGAAGAACAGTGAGTTTTTTTTTACCATTCTAACTTCTATCAAAAAGCCTAAAATGTCAAATGAGGGGGTAGTATTCTGTTTTGTGAGACAATGTATATCAAAACACGTGTAACTTAAAATGTTGAGGAATTATCGCTTAGGTATTCGTTGAAGTGGCAGGGATGCAGAGGTCCGAGAATTATAGTTCGCTAATGACATTTCGATTGAACTGCCACACGAGGGGGCAATTTCCTTGTTCTGAAGCTGCTACTAGACTGCTGCAGTTTAAAAGTTTCACGATTTAATCGTTGTCCATTCACTTAAAAGGGCTCGATTAAGAGAGGCTTTTCTTTCCACGCCGATTGTTTAGTTTGTAGATGGTTTTTAATCTGATTATGGTAAGTGGGAGTGGATTATTAAGCATATTTGTGCTAAAAATTATAATTTCTCATGAAATAATAGCTGTTCAACAATAAATGCGTGAATGCAGGCTAAAAACGTAGGCCTACACCGAAAAGGGGCACATAATATGAAAAGGCAAATTACGGCTTTTCTCATTTATTTGCACCTCGCATCCGATTCCTTTCTCTTCTCATCCATAAGAATGTCAGATTTCCCTCTTACCTGACATTCTCCTCAAGCTAGACATTCCTGTGTTTGGAAGCTCCCCTCCAATTGGTTTGGAGAAAGAGTCGAGGGGACAATGGAATTGACAAAAGGCCGTTGTCACAATTGTGGTTGCAGGCAGAGATACGAGATACAATAATGAATGGTTCCTATAATAGACTCGTGATTATGCATAGACCGTTGCGTATTTCAACAGGTCAAACTCCAACATGAAGTGTTCTCTCAAAGTTGCTGGATGTCACTTCTCTTACCTATATTTGTATACTCGTAACAACTTGACCTTTGCGAAACTTCTTTCGATCTAAACATACTCCTATAGCTAATAAGACCTTAAACGTTACTTCACCAAACCAAATTCGACATTGTCACATTGAACTACATACCTCCCCTCTTGTTGCGTGGTGGTGGAAAACGCCACCTGCTGGAGAACACGCTCTCTGCTAATTTGGGCTGCGTTCTGAAATCAGCTGGGTGTCGCTACGTCATTCTGCATACGCGACGTGGGTGTACAAAATCTACTACAGACCTGTTGCACTCAACTCATTAGAAACATCCAACTCTCCTCTACAGTGCAGCCTATAGTGAAGTTGAGATTTTATATTAATATTAAGTTCTTTGCCGTATTATCCAGGTAAGCTAAATGTATTGTTGTTTAAATTTATATTTTCTTCAAGCACTCAGGTGGTAATGAATTAATCACAGGTGCAGCTGATTATAAAGGTTTGTGTGTAATTTTAGTTTTTATTAAAAAGTAAAGATTTTTACTATACATTTTGTACTTGTATTAAGCAGTACTGTAATTTTAAAAGTAAGTAAATGCAAAGGACCTGTTAGCTGCACATTACAATGATTCATTGCTTGACTTAGTTGCACTCAGTGAGTTGGTTAAATTTGTATTTGCATTTTATAATGGTTTAAGTCAAAGTGAGATCTTAATCTATTGTAATCTGTCATAGAGAGAGTAAGAGCTCTCTAGGTGAGGGGTTGATGTTTTTAAATTCGTCCACCAAAGAGGTCAAGACGCTTAATTGTGTTGCAACATGAATTTGAATGTGAGATTTAATTGGATCCATTGCCTGTGTGAGTTGTGGTTGATGTTCCATTTTTTTTTTCGTGATGTGTTAAACAATAGCTATTCTCACTTGTATGTTTGTTTGCCTAGACAGGGAACAAACTCCACCTTGTGTCAGCGGTGTGTTTCACAAAGTCACGAGTCCTGAAATAGACTCTCTAGCTTGTTTCCTAAAAACAGACTGTGTATGTTTGATAGTACGGTTTGCATTATATCCACTTCACTTTGTAAAAACAATAAGTCCACTCTTCACCTGTTTGAGTTAATATGACAACTTCTTGAGATGAAATAATCTCACTGTTTCCTTTTTATCCTTGAAAATGGAAGGAATGTGACTGTTGGCGGGGGGCTGCATTCCAATGTGTCACACAAAGTTCTTATACAGGACCAGCGCGCAACATCATTAGGATTTATCTGTTGGATCACAGTCATACCCAAGTACTCTGACCCATTATCTAGTGTGCGTGCGTGCGTGTGCGTGCGCGTGTGCGTGTGTGTGCTTGCCACGCTGCTTTCCATCTGTCAAAAATAGAAGGGAGGGGGGAATGTATACTGAATGAGGCCTGAAACTAAAGAGGGGTTTATTCAGTTGGAACGATTAGAGGTTCAGACCGTATTTTAATTTGATCATCCTGTTGTTGCAGGAAATTGAAACCTTTTGGGTATTCAGGGTTTTAAAAGGCTTCTGAAGTTAGTTATTTTCACTTTAAAATGTTGATATGCACTTTCCTCAAGCCCTACAAAAAAATATATATATTTTGATCCTCAAGTTGCACAGCGGTCTAATACACATTTTCTGTTCTGCAGCGTCCACTAGATGCAAGGTTCAAATTAAGACATCATAGGTAGTATCGATTAAGACCCTGTGTGATTATGTAGGCAAGGGACTGACAGCGTAGGGTTCTCTGCTCCAGTGTGTCATGGTTGGCTGTAAATGAGCTGCAGCTGCCGTCTAATGTCAGCCAGCACTACGGTGTCCCGATTTAGACATGCACACGTTAATAGCAACATATGGCAATTTGTGTCCACTGTTTTCTTTTAGGTCATGTGGAAAGTGTTTCTGTTCAAGTGTGTAACGGAAACATACTGAACACTTGCGGTATGTGTTACCGTGGATTTATTCTCGTTATTTACAATACAAGACGTGGCGCTCAACCCGCCTCCAGGCGTGGTCGTGGCATGACGTTGGCGTAGTAGATGTTATTGTAAGAATGTGGTTTCTATGGTCACCGTTTTTCCAGCTTACGAAATGCCAAATTAAGTCACCAAAGTGTTTTTCCTGACAGGTTGCTAGAGTCAGAGTGGCAGCCACTTAGCCAAACCTCAGAGGAGCCGTTTGATCTGAGTGAGGAGAGCATCCAGAGTCCAGAGGACCAGGGGTCACCTGAAGCCCAAACACCCACCCCACCACCGCCAGCCGTGGAAAAAACCCTAATCCCAAATCTCTTCAGTCCCAGTAAGCCCAGCTTCCAGAGCTCTGGTGACGGTGGCAGCATGAGCCGTGTTGCCGACCTGCCGACCTTCACCCCCAGCCTCTTTGCCCCCAGCGCCTTTAACTATGCCCGGCCACGCCAGTTCATCCAGTCCCAGCCGGCCTTTCAGGCCCCCAGCTACGAGGTCGCCCAGACTCTGCCCCAGTCCAACGGGAGCAGCAGCAAGGCCTCTCCCTCCTCCTCTAACCTGAGCTCTCCCGTTTCCACCCCTGCATCCTCGCAGCTGCCAGCAGTCCCTCGCGATCCTCCTCCTCCCTCGGCCCAGCCGGTGTCCTCCACCCGTGCCCCCATGCGCTCCACGATCACCCTCACCCCCAGGGTCCCTAGTGCTAGTGCCAGTGTCGGGGTCCCAGGCCCGGCTGAACCCAAGACGCAGTCCTCTTCCGCTGCCTTCCTCTGCTCCATCCTGCCCTCTCAGTCCAACCCACAGTACAAGCCGGCTCCCAATTCGGTCCTCCGGCCTCCATCCCCAGCTCGCTCCCCACAGTCCCCCAGCCCCCCTAGCCCACTGGCCCAGCCCCACTGTGATGCCCCCCGAAATATGGGACTGGCTCTCCCTACCCACCGCGTTCCAACGAGTCAGACCGCCCGCTCCCCAACTCCCCCCGCAGTTTCCATGACACAGACCTCCTTTCCTCCTCCTACGTGTGTGTCTCTGCCTTCTAGCTACAAAGGGACGCCGAATATGTGAGTTCAAATTTTTCTTAGCGTCATTTATTACATTTAAAATCTTACAGCAATCTTACTAAAAATATGTTCATTTTATCAATTACGTTTGTTTGAAAACGATTAGTTCTTCTGGCTGTGCTCCCCAGCCTACCCAAGCCCATCCTGAAGAAGGCCCCTGTTCCTCGGCCAGGTTCCCGCAACACAGATGAGGATATCCAGGGTTCCAAGGACGCCTTGATCCAGGATCTGGAGAAGAAGCTACGGACCAAAGAGGCCCGCAGAAGAAACAGCCAAGTATTTCATAAAATAAATGTATTTTTTTTTTTTTTTTGTAGGCAGGTGAATGTAATTGTCATGTGATGTGAGTCACAATGGAGATTTATTTTACACAAATGAAATGGTTACTAGAGGATCCTTTATAGTTTCTACAAATTCACTATGGGGAACCCCTGACATGCAATACTATACACAGGATTAACAACTCACCATTCCCTTAGACTTCCTATATTTTTAATTTAAGGACACACGGCCCTTGATGTCAAGTACATCAGACGGGATTCTCAAATTTAAACTGATGGCATCAGTGGAATCAGCACGACAATGGTTGATAATGACAACACAAGATCGCTGTTTGCTGTTATTAAAATAAACCCCCTAACATGCTATATGGACATACCTACTGGCACAGCTGGTCCCAGTACACTCCATAACCATTAACCCTTATTCAGTACCCTTGGAGGCGTTCTCCATTTTGAAGTTGTCCATTTTCCTGTGGTGGTTAACAGAGTGTATGCACACTAGGAGTGTATTTCTGAATAGTCTAGTGTTGCTAAATTACTGCTACCTGCTTTTGTTAAACTTATAAGAGTATAAATAATTGGCTTATCCCTCCCATAATCATTCCTGAACACACACAGGATGTCCCACCCTGTTGATTACTTCAGAAGGGTGAAGTTCATCACTGGCACTGCCCATGATAAAAAGGGGTTTTGGGTTGGAGTATAAGCAGATAACTGGTGGACAATGGAGTTTCCACCATATTGCTTACAATGAGTGAATTTGGAACTGCTGGCATTGCATTATACTGGATCACCATTGGCTGGTTTACTCGTACAACACAGTATACTGACTAACCATTGGCCGGTTTCCTGTCTGTCTCCTGATAGAAGTTGACTTATGAGGAGCGCATGGCTCGGAGGTTGCTGGGTCCAGATAACGTCGCCTCTGTCTTTGACCTTGAGAGTTCCTCCGACTCCCAGCCGGACCAGGTATAATCTACGCCTGTCACTCCTGTATCATCCATTATGCCTGTTTGGTTTTCAGAAAGTCACTGAAGGAGTTACCAACATTCACGTACCTCAAGTCATTCAAATTCTTCTGCTTGGGTCTGTCACTCTGAGCCGGTGGTCTTAACAGTATGTGAGTTTGGGGTCAGAAGCCAATTCCTTGGACCGTATGTACAGTGTGACTAGTCCACTGTCACTGCCCATCACCGTCCCCCTTACACACAATAGGGCCAAGCTGTGGGTCAGTTGTCCTCATCAGTCAGAGGAGATAACACTACAGCCAGTCTACAGTCATCTTCCAAGAATGCAGCTAGAAATAGTAGGTGTGAAGACTATGTGCCAAAGCAGCCTTCTCCCTGGGATCTGTAGCGTAGGATGTCAGGGAGAGATGGCACACACGGAGTACAACACGTGACCTCAGCCTCCTACACCCCCCCCCCCCCCCCCCCCCCCCCCCCCCCCCCCCCCCC
>JACXGI010003021.1:0-26112 GCA_016801175.1 Esox masquinongy | reverse complement strand
TCGGATTAATGGCATTATTCTGCATCCTAAATCTCTCTGTCCTCTGTCTTGCAGCCAGATTCCCCAGAGGGACGTAACACTGGAGGAATATGGTAAGTATCAGCCAATGCCGCGTGCGTACGTTGATAGGGCGTTACGTACTGAGGCGGTAGAGTTGCCTGGGGAGGGGATCCTGTGAAGATGGGCGGAGAGCCCCCATGTGAGTTCCGGTGAAGGCATGTGTGAATGAGTCCTGGGGGCCAGCGACCAGGAGCCGGGTCGTCTCATCCGGGTTTCCTGGCACTGCTCTGTGTTTGTGTGCCATTTCCACCGCCAACAACAAGTTCCACCCCACCCCCTGGCCATGCTGGAAGGGGGACAGTAATAGACTGAACTACTGGCGTTGACAAACCCGGTCTCTGTGGGGGGGGGTGTCTTACCTGGGATTGTCTATAAGCTTCCCCTTAATGATGTGCCCTTCTCGTTATGACGTGCCGTTTCTGTGTAAATGGCAAGTGCTATGCTGCTTTAAGTGAGTTGGCTTTGCATCTAAGGAAGGACTAGTCGGCTATTTGTTTATATCAAAATGCCATGGGTTTCTCTGTACAGTCCTTAAGCATGAATGGATCAATTAGTATAATTTGCTCACTGAACCCTAAAAATCTCTAGTCCATTGAAAAGAGAAGCAGTGACAGCTCTTTTGTTTCTGCTTGTAACCACACTGTCAGTCTTCAGAACCGCTCCAAATGAAAGCTCCTCTGTTCCTACCTTCTGTCTCTCTGCCTTTGTCTCTTCTAGGGGTAAACATCACTCTGGTACTGATGGCAACGAGGGCTCGTCCATCCAGGAGAAATGTTATGCCCCGCGCTTCATCCAGGTCCCCCAGGACCTCACAGTGGAGGAGGGCCGGTTCTGCAGGATCGATTTTAAGGTACAGGGTCCGGTGTTGTACTCACTGGCACACAGCGTGACAAAAAATATTACTCAACAAAACGATCAAATGTGGCTGTCTTACTGGACAAGTTCAGGTCATGTCTTTATTTTCTTCTGAACATGAATAAATGTCTGATCCCCAGGTGGTGGGTCTGCCCACTCCAGACGTGGCCTGGTACCTAGATGGAAAGGCCATCCGCCCAGACGACTACCACAAGATGCTGGTGTGTGAGAAAGACATGCACTCTTTCATCATTGAGATTGTGACTGTACATCACGCCGGAGTCTACCAGTGCATTGCCAGGAATCGTGCCGGGGAGAGCCGCTTCTCCATGAAACTGGAAGTTATCGGTAAGGTCTTTTTCTAATATTTAAAAATATAGTTTAGAATGATTTATAGGTTGTTTTTTTTCTCCGATCGGTTAGCTCAGCTTGGTGTTCTAACACAGCCGCAAACCTTCTCTTCTCCTCCCCAGCCCAGGAGGTGCTTCGCCCCCCTACCTTTGTACAGAAGATGATGAACTCCCGTGCCTTGGAGGGGGACACGGTAAGGTTAGAGTGCAAGGTGGCCGCCTCCCCTCCACCAAAGCTCTTTTGGAAGAAGGACAAAGACATGCTGCGCATTGACCCCACCAGAATGAGGTGGGTGCATCTTCAATTCCATCCCTTTCAGTTAGCTGACTTGAAGCGCTGAAGTACATCCTGAAGTGTGTTTTGTGTTAAGCGGCATAACTTCGCTAGCTTCGGGCTAAATCCCCGTTGGCCGAAAGTGAGAGGTTCTGTTGATGCCCTGATGCTTGTCTCCCAGCTTGTACCAGGACGGCACAGGAAGTCAGTGCCTGCTCATCGAGAAGCTGCTGAAATCTGACGCGGGCTGGTACACCTTGTCTGCCATCAACGAGGCCGGCATGTCCACCTGCAACGCCAGGCTAGACGTAGGAAGTAAGTGTGTGTTTGTTGGTTTTGTGAAACTAGACGAATTAGGCTGAATTGTCTGACTATTACTGTGTACATATTTTAAATTCAATATTTCCACAGTAGATCCATGGTGGTCTTGTGGCCCAGACATGTTTGTTCGGAGCGTATGTTGGTAGTGACCACAGATATTTATCCAAACCCCCGCCCATTAGGAGGGTGATAAAAACAGAAGTTACATTTCCATTGGATCTTGTGTAATGTACTTCTTAATTAGTGACATGAAGGCAGGGATTACTACCCTGTTCATGGACAACACTGTAACCTTACACTATAGTGTCCGCTATGACAGGGCAATGAAATAGTTATGTACTGTGAATGACTAGTGTACTGTGGTAGATGGGGTCAGTTGTTATTCAATATGCGGAGCACTTTCTCCTGTTAGAAAGGGGCCCCTCTCCGTCTTGTTTCGTCACTATGTAAAGGGAGAGGGTAATTCCTTGTAATTAGTTGCCATGGCGGAGCAGGTCATTTAAAAAAAATTTAATAAACACAGCCAATGGGTCATTACTAAGCTCGGACAGTTCTGCTGTACTCATTGTGCCTGACTGGCTATTATATTTCTTCTCGATCAAATAACATGCCATCTGTTATGTGGACTAAGAGCAGCCATATTGAATTTTCCCTCCATTCAACCTAGCTAGCTGAAGTCAGCTCTGCAGTCAATTGGTCAAGTGTTTTTCTTACGAGCTGTTTGCTCGGCCCAGGGTTACTAAATGGAAAAACTGACACTTCTTTCCTCATATGATTGTTTCAGCACTGATATCAGGCTCAAACTGTCCAGCGAATATGAGCTGGGCTGACTATAAGGAAAGCTGGTCGTTCGACCCCACAGAGTTAAGCCCAGCTCCAGTTACAGGTTTAGTAGAGCTAAAGCGACACTGGTAGAGGGAGCACAGAACTGCTCCCAGTCGCATCACGAACCCACTGGCACCTATAAGCCATTATCCCTATTGGGGTTATTTTAGGAAATTCTCCTAGGATTGCGATACATTAGGCGATCTAAATATTCATCAGGTTACTTCATTAGTTTGCTAACAGTTATTTTCCTGTTATGTAGGTCAGATGCAACATTTTCACTGTTATTATTACAGGTTTACAGATGTCTCTTCTAAATATGTAGACCCTGACCTTTGTGATCCATTCGGTTTATTCTTGTCACTGCAGCTCGCACCAGCAAGACTGCCCCCCCTGCAGGCAAGCATTTTAAAATTCCCCTTCTAAGCCATCTCCCCACCGTGACTCCAGACCCTGTCCCCCAGCATACAGCCCCCCTGTACGAGAGTGAGGAGCTCTAAACAGAGTTACACTGTCAGTGTACTATCCCATGTGTTGTGCTCCACTTCAAACATGTCTGTTGGTATGTCAATCCACTGAGGCTATGCTGGGGAAGTTGTTGGATTCACATTTTACCAACACTGTCTCACCAGACACCCCAAATGTCAAATGCACTTTAGTTTGAGCCTTCTGGTTTTGTGTCAAGGGTGAGCGGGTCAGATGTGGCTTCTTCAACAGCACATCCTCTAGTGTGTTGTAGCGTACCTGGCTGGAGCTCTTGACTTGGCCCAGGCCTTTGTCAAATCATGCCTCTTGTGGTTTGCTGTTCTAGTGGATAGAGAATGAATCTTGTACTGCCTTCAGACAATGTATCCGACTTTTGAAGTTCCTTTTACGAAAGCAATGTTTTTATGACTTCTGCTTTAAGTGAGAATGTGTCTATGATATTTATGTTTTTAAAAGGTCAAACGGTTTTAATATATAAGCTATTTATTGGACAGCTACTTCTGAAATGTAAATAGTTGTCTTAGCACCCAAATTTACCACAAGCTCAAGGTTTCATTCATACCATAGAAAACATTTTCTGAACTCTTATGTACCATATATGATGTGAATAAAGTTTTACTGACCTTAATACAGCTGGCCTTCTCTTTCCATTTCAAAGACCTCTTATATTAAAGCTAATTTGTGAAGCATTGGAGTCATTGTTGTATTTGTTTTATTTAAAAAAAGTGAAACAATTGAATCAAAATATCTTACTTGACGTTTAGAGGACGGATCTCTGCGATCCCAGTATGTGAAGTTGAAAACTGGCAGTGTAAGACTGGCACAGGTCCCAGGTCAGCCGTCGGTGGATCGCTAACATGAAAACCTTTCCTCTCATATGGGAAAATGCACAGACATTTCACAAACAGTATCCATGACGACGCGTGGCCCCTCCTGGCCATCTTCTGGTGAACCAGGATGGGTCTGATTCTGTAACGGTTGAAGTGCTCGGTAGTGGAACTGCTCCTGGTGATCCTCTGTATACTTGTATCATTTTAACAGAGTTTAAAAAAAAATATTGGTAGTCTCTGTGCAGTCAACGCAATGGGTATAGTTGAGTAACCCATCATGGGCCGGGTCCAATCAGAGACAGTACCATTCGGAGCAATGGTTTCCCATTTAAGGGAAATGTCTTCCATCCTCGGAGCGCTCAGATCTCCACATCGCTCTCCTTGTCGTTGTCATGGTCACCATCATAGAACTCGTTGGCTGCCTCTGGCCTGTAAACAGAAAAACATCAGTACATGTTTATGATAAACACTGCGTTTATTCTCTAAAACAGTATTAACCTATGAATGGGGCCCAAATCCATGGTTCATACTGATGCCATGACTAATCACATGCTCCGGCCTGACAAACAAAGCCAGCTTAGCGCGTTTCACCTGGAATAGTTGTCCTCTGAGCCCCTTTCGTCAGGGTCTCCCTCGTCGGTGCGCTCGTAGCTCAGGATGTCCGAGGGAACATCGTGGATTTGGACACTAGGTGCGTGGTTCAACATCTTCAAGTTCTCAAAGACCGTGGAACGGATCTGCTCCAAGTACTAAAGAAACACCAGCAGGGGGGTAATCAGTCACTTCCACAATGGAGACGTCCCTTCACGATCACCATACTCTAATGGTTCAATCCCTTGTTGAAAGCAGTATGTAGGCTCTGGTATATAAACAGGCCAAGAGACGGCATGCTGTGTGTTCTCAGGCTGACCTGTCTTGAGTTCTGGTTCTCTATCCTGGTGCTGACATCTGGATGCAGCGTGAAGTCTGGAGCAAAATACTCAAAGTACTCTGGAGGGGTGGAGATGAGCTCCGTCACAACCTGGGTCTACACCTTACAACGTCAACTGAATGTACAGAAGGCTTGCTGACTTACCACTATACGGCAGCTCATCACTAATTGGCTCATCTACCAAAAGGGAGGTCTCAAAAGTCCTGGAACAGAGAAAGGTACAACAATTCAGTTTTGGTTCCATATAAATTGGTAAAACGTTTTCTCTTCCCTCAAAACCAACTGCCACACTATTTAGTGGCAAAAACATTCAGTCAAACAGAGTGTCTATTAGCGAAATGAATGTCGGTTCCTCCCAGTTGTGTTCTGTTTGACCAACCCCTCACCAGCATCTGGCCACGTTCCGTACTGTGTATCCCCCTCCTCCCAGCACCAGCAGGGGAATCCGGAAGCTCTTCACAAACTCCACACATTCCCTACAGGAAACATAAAATCCCCAGGGTTAGATAGAGGATGGACCATATCACTGTCCTGTGACGGGGGGGTACAGGATTTTTCTTTACTCTCTTCAGCCAGTGGTGGCAGTATATGCTCATATTATAGTACAACTCTCATCCACCAAATGTGTTTCCTTATCACTATACAGACATTTACCCATAATGCTGCACTTAACTGCCAATACCAAGTCCGTTGTGTAAGTCTTAAAGCTAACGCAGCCCATAAACTCTGTGACACAAATGTTAATGCGGGTTATAAAGTCTGATGTAAAAGGGAATGAGGGTCATAATGTGGGCCATATTAAGTGTTAATGAGGGTTTAAATGTATGTGTTGAGGAAGACACTTACCCATGGCCTCGTATACTGAGGTTAAAGCATCCTAGTCGGTCACAGCCCAGAGAATCAGCTCCACACTGTCAAGGAGAATAGGTGAGTCCCATGGTCTCTACCACCACTGATGCCACACACATCACACAATGTCCTTGGTCTATACCCATGGTCTATACCACCATCACACAATGACCTTTGTCTATACCCATGGTCTATACCACCATCACACATTGATCATGGTCTATACCTCTATCACACATTGACCTTGGTCTATACCGCCATCACACAATCACCATGGTCTATACCCAAGGTCTATACCACCATCACACAATGACCTTGGTCTATACCACCATCACACAATGACCTTGGTCTATACCCATGGTCTATACCACCATCACACATTGACCTTGGTCTATACCACCATCACACAATGATCTGGGTCTAAAAAAATCACCAGACAATGACCTAGGTCTAAACCACCGTCACACAATGACCTGAGTCTAAACCACCATCACACAATGACCTGGGTCTAAACCACCGTCACACAATGACCTGGGTCTAAACCACCGTCACACAATGACCTGAGTCTAAACCACCATCACACAATGACCTGGGTCTAAACCACCATCACACAATGACCTGGGTCTAAACCACCATCACACAATGACCTGGGTCTAAACCACCATCACACAATGACCTGGGTCTAAACCACCATCACACAATGACCTGGGTCTGCCAAATGCTCACCTGAAGAACAATGCAGGTGGGCTGGTAGAAGTCCACCACTTGCTTGATAACTGGCTGAAAGAGTTGCCTATAGCCTAAGGAACAGGGATTTAATGTTAAGGCATTGGAAACAAAAAAATTAATCCATTCAGACATAATTGTCATTAACACAGCAATATTTGGCTTTATCTTTACCTACCAAAAATAAAGAAACCTCTGGCATTATCTGCATTTATAGGGCAAAATAAATGCTGCAGTGGTTGTTTTCAAAATGTTTCTGCCATTTTGATTCAAGGACTGTGAGTACTAATGTTCAGCCATATCCCACAAAGCACCACAACACTGGAGGCTGTGTGCCCCCTGTGAAGTTCTGAAAAAAGAGCTTTTACAAGCAATGCTCACAGGCATAAAAGTTTTAACACCGATCCTAGAGATATTAACAGGCTCCATATCAGATAACCTAATAGAGTAAGGCAGCAGAACACAGGCCTGTCTGATAATAGCACTCCCCAGAGGTATCTCAATGGCCTCAGTCTAATACAATTAGCTGTTAGCGGAAAGCTAGGGAGGCTGAGTGGGGGATCCAGGAAACCCACTACTTACTCTGGTCATCAATCCCATCCCGAAGAGGCACGTTCAGGCAGTAGTACCGGCCGCTCTCAGCCCCCACCTCATACATGTCACCTGTGGGTCATAACACAAAAACACAATTTGTTTAACAAAGAATAGAACTTCCATTGTCCAATTGAGATATTAAATTGTTAGGTCATTAATACAAACTCTATACTGTTACTCAATTAGTATTCTCACAAGTTGTCTTATGGCTTGTCCTACCTGTCCCTGGGAAAAAGTAGTTCCCGTATTTGTGGAAGGACACAGTCATGACTCGATCTGTGAGGTAGAAAGCTTCCTGCACTCCATCACCATGGTGAATATCGATGTCTATGTAGAGTACACGTGGATGGTACCTAAAGTGACATTAACATGAATAGTTGTCAGTGACATAGCCAGACCTGAACCCACAAAAAGACACTAAAATAAAAATGGTCTTAGCTCTTACTTTAGAAGTTCCAATATACTGATGACAATGTCGTTCACATAACAAAAACCTGAGGCCTGAAACAACAAACAAATGAAATCATGAAGTTTAAAAGACGACCCATGGCGGTAGATGTAATTGGCTTCACTAAGGAACACAGGTATGAATGTACATAACGCCTACCTCAAATTTCTTAGCATGATGAAGACCCCCGGCCCAGTTAATGGCAATATCACATATCTGAAAAAACAATTTTATATAATGTATATGGTTCCTAAATTAAGACCCACCGCCCCTCCCCCAGCCAACCAGCCAACATGACTGTAGTAAATAGAAAAACATTTATAACATAGTTCTGATACAACAAAAAAGACGCTGAGCGTGTTTTCTGCTACAAAAACTGACCTTCACATTGGGTTACCACATGGTGTGTATAGCTGTGTGTGTGTGTGTCTGTGTGTGTTGTAAGGAGCATACCTTGTGGTTTAGCTGTGTTGCTCCCTGTAGAGAGGCTCCGGTATACCTGGAGCAAAACTCAAACAGGCCTGGGAATACAGGACTGACAGAGGACACAGACATTACCTTCACACAGATAGACTAACAGCTGCACATAACACTTATCAGAATATTACATATGTGGAAAGTCAGAACAATCAATTAAAAACCAAGTGGTTTGCATTCCTAAATACTGATTAGATGAACGCTGAAGTATCTGAGACCGTATGCAACGGGTATGACGAGAGCAAATACTGGGGAAATGGCTTGGATCTGGCAAATGGCATTAAAAAGGATGCTACAGCATAGAACGTTCCCAGGCGCAAAATGGACTCAATCATTGTGAAATGGAAGAAGTTTGGAACCACCAAGAGTCTTCCTAGAGCTGACCGCTCGGCCAAACTAAGTAACCAGGCAAGAAGGGCATTGGTCAGGGCGATGACCAAGAACACAATGGCCACTTCAACAAAGTTTCAGACTTCCTCTGCAGATTTGGGAGAACCTGCCAGAGGGACAACCATCTCTGAAGCACACCATTAATCAGGCATTTATGGTAGAGTGGCCAGACAGAAACCACTCCTGAGTAAAAGGCACATATCACGCCGCCTGAAGAACTCTGTGAGCATGAGGAAAAAAAGATTAGGCCTGAATGCAAATCACTACATCTGGCAAAAACAAGGTACTGCTCATTACCTGGCTAATATCACCCCTATGATGAAGCATGGAGCATCATGCTATTGGGACACTTCTCAGTTGCAGGGACTAAGAGACTGGTCAGGATTGAAGGAAGGATGAACAGAGCAACATAAAGAAAGGACTGATCCAGAGTGCACAGGACCTCAGACAGGAGTGAAGATTCATTTTTCCGCACGACAACAACCCCAAGCACCCTATCCGATCTGATAAAGCTTTACCAAATCAAGGTGTACAAAGCTGGTACGAGCATACCCAAGAATACTCAAAGTGATTGCTGACAAAGGCCCTTCTACAAAGTACTGAATAAAGGGTTTACGTATATAAACGTATGTAAATCTTAAAAAAATTTTGATATTTCAGGTTTTTATTTTCAATGAACTGGCACAAATGTGTTTCAGATTTGTCAGTAATGGGTATTTTGTGTATATATACACCTCCACTCACCTTATTTCTGAAATGTACCCAGGGTTAGTAATATAGGCTAATACAACATTGAAAATAAAATGAATTCTCACCAGTCGTCTCCCACATTGAAGGTGTTTAGACTCTTTGTGAAGCCCTGCATATTGTTGGGGCTGACCTTCTGCAGAAAGTCAATGTAATCTTCTGAGTGGAATCGGCACATGTCATGTTGCGAGGCTTTGTATGGTTTGAAAACCTGTGGAACAAGGACCAGTCAATAAGTGAACCACGTTTCAGGAAGGATATGAATATGCCTGGTTTAGCATGTTTATCATCAGCAGGACTTACCTGCATCTTTTTGTAAAGGCCATAGTGCAGAACAAGGCTGTGTGTCAGCGAGAGACGATGGGGTTTCATAGGGTGACCAGCACCTTAACAAGGAAAGAAAGAGGAATCCATTGTTTCAGTGTGTAGTTCTCGCATATATTTAGCAATCTCTTGATATCTCTGTGGTACTTTGGAATGTTGTTCGCAGCTGGGTGATTCCATATTCAGGTCAATCTGGACATTATCTTTTTTTAAAGTAAAGGCCCCTGCCATCTAATATAATTAGTAGATGTCAACACTCAGAAGGTCATTTTACTGATTACATTCCCCCGACTCATGACCTAATCTAAGAGAGTATTTTTATATTTTATATTCTGCGTTCAGGATAATCCAATAGAAATGTACATGGTAATATATACAAATAAAAATAAAGTTGGGCAGAGCAACTATAGCCACATTATGCATTTCCTGAAATGGCCATACAAATTTTACAGATAATGTACTGCTGCTGCAGGATCAGCTAACCGGTGCGTTAACGGCAGTAATGGTTATATTTTAGTAGAATTTTAACATTTTACCGTGTGCAGAGCTGGGTAATCTGGTAAATTACATTGGGAGATGTTGAGGACAGAGAACTACCCATCCAAAGTAATAATCTAAACAGAGATACTGAGGTATCTGACATTCCCCGTCGACTACCACAGACACAGACATGACAGGTTAGGTTAATCCATTCTGTGAGACTTCAGATGTATGATTTGGCGTGAAAATGTCACGTCCATAAGGCTGGAATCGCTCAGTTTAGCCAGACAGTAAAACTAAAGCCAAATCTATATCAACTGTACCCTTGCAATCATCCGTTTAATAGCTTATTAGCTAGTAACGTAATCGTAAAATTCTAGAGAGTTTGCGACCAGATCAATTCATCTGATTAATAGCAGAAATAAATAAAGTAATACTTTTAGCGATCTAGGGTACGCAGAAATTGATGATAAAGCCGGCTAATGTTACTAGCTAGGTAGCTAGTTACTAGCTAGCTATAATTTAGCTAGCTATTCTTTCGTGTTTTTGTAGCCAACACTAATCTTACCATAATGAAAATTCCCCACGTCCGGATCATAGAAATACGCTGTTCTGTTGGACATTACAAACTAAACTTCTTTGTGTTTCTAATATTTGCTAAGTATCTAAGTATTTGTTAACTACTGTAAATATATATTTCCTTCTTTTAGCAACAAGCCGTAATTGTAAACAGCGAGTAAAACCTACGTCATTGTCCAGCGACATGGCCCGTAATCTTATACGTCATTGAGAGGAACTTGCTCCTGCTAGAAAATACCGATTACAGTCGCTAGGGGGGGGTCATTCTCCACGATCATGCATGGCATTCCAGCTGTTTTTATGTTGGATCATGTGGAGATGAAAAACAAGGGCTTAGTAAAAATTATTAAGCCTAAATAATTAGTTCCGTTATGATTTTTTGGTTTGCTTTAACTTGTTACTTTTGCTTTTTCTTACTAATGTTTTAGGTGGAGGTTTGACATTATAAACCTCTGTAGCTAAACCGTCATATGTGGCCTGTCAGCTATTGTAAATGGTATTTATATTGTACTATACTAGGTTAGGGTTAGGGTTAATTAAAATAATTAAAATAATTTTATGAGTAAGAGGGATCCTATATAGTTTTCCGTTACTATTTGTCTGCACAAACACACACACACACACACACACACACACACACACACACACACACACACACATACACACACACACACACACACACACACAGCAAGCTTATACATTGTGCAACCTGCAAAGGTTATTAAAATCAGTAATACAATCATTAACTTTCAAATGAGGGATTGTGTAAAATATTAGACTGGATGTCCCAATTTGATTAATTGTAAAAATGTATTTGTCCAAACATCTAGCCTTAAAGTAAAATAGAAAAAACACGTCTTCTCTAGTCTGTTATTCTGTTATTTTCCCTTTAAATAACTTGCAGAATCTCCTTCCCTATATCTACTCCACAGCAGCTCCCGCAGTCGCCAGAAGAAAGAGTGAATGGACTTAGCAGGAGTCAGATCAAACATCTTTCCGGATAGTGTCAACGTTTATTAAACTACGGGTGTCTATGTTTCTGAAAGAACGTGAGTAGGGGGCTTTTGCGGCTCTGATAATGATGAAAGAGATGGTTTATTATGGTCGATGGGCGGATTGGCTCCAAGTCGGCTAGCAAACCTCGTATGATATCGCAAAATAATTGCGACAATGTTGTTGTGCATTGCGATGGATACATTATAACTACTATGCAATTATGTAATATTATTAGCATGACATCTATATATGATGTCATGCTAATAATATAATATACATTATTCTGGTTTGGCGCAGCAGTGTCACTGATGAATTATGTAGACCGCCTGATTTAGTCACGATGGTGGAGCCAGTGCATCTGACTCAGAGAACCAGAGAGTTAGCAAAAATATCTGTTTTTATCATATTTGTCGTTGCAAAAATTTTTATTTTATTTGTGTCTGTAGGATACAGTACGCTACTAGCGCATTTAAGTGCCAAGGGCAGATTTGGCGTTATGGGCCACGAGGCCTCCTGTAACTTGTAAAAGATGGACTGCACTGCGCGATGATCACTGTTGTGTCTTCAATGTATTATACGTTTGCAGTCACCTTACCCAGTTTTTTTTTATTCTTACCGAAGTTGAACTTGAAACATTTTAACTGCTGTCAGATAGAGGTACTATGACCATTGTATGAAGGTGGAACTGCCTAGTGATTAACGTCTTAAACGTACACATTTAACTAAACCTGGCAAGCTTTTCATATTAAAGTTTTCAGTAAGTATTAATCATGTCCGAAATAGAGTTTATGATTCATGTTGGTTCAAGTTCATATTCATGTGGTTCACCTGTCTCCTGCTTATCCAAGCAGGAGACCATAGCCTAGCCCTCATTCATGTATATTACCTGTATTTAGTTCAAAGCAGCCTACATTATGTAAGCCTTCATTTAGGTCTATTATATGATTAACATATCAGTTACCACTGGAGTTACTCATGTAAGCCTTGGTAGTAATCAAACATGGCATTAGTTATGCAAATATGCCTCTAAATACTTACCCTACAGCAAAACTGCAAACATTATTAACAGTTGAAAAATACTAGTGCATGTTATCTAAAAGGAAATGGATAATCAAGAGTTAATGTCACTGAGTGAGTTGGAATGAGGGTAAAACGGTCAATCAGAGGTCATCTATATAACAACAGAACAAATTCAAAAGGCAAGTTTGTAGCTACTGTTTGAAATGATCATATGCCCCTCTAGGAAATAAAATAGGAAACAGACAGCTGGCAAATGCAGGCATCACATACAAAATCAATAGCTTAATAGAATCAAGTCGCCCTTTCTATTATTAGCAATGGATCAAATTATTATCACTTTCAGGAAAATGCTGTTGGCACTGAAACGAGTGCAGAGCCTCCGTTACAGTGACATTGCCTTTAAAAACCTTGTCTGTTGCTATACTGTCATACTGTGTGATGTGTTTTTGATGAAGGACATTGTAATGCTGAGTCACCTGAACAGAGCTTCTCTTGTGCTTATGACAATGCAGAGATAGTTTGCTCCATTTTTTTAGTTGTATTGTGTCCATTTCTGTCATTTCTGCAGCAAAGTGACTGTATACTGCAAACAAGGTCATTTTAGTCATTCAGATTTACCGGGAATGTGTATTATACTTTACATTGATGTGAGTCTGACTGAACATGTTAGCTACACTGGACTTTGTTTCTTGTTAGTGGCATTAGACTGGTGACAGCCTTGTCTGTAAGTGACATAATTTCAGGGGATGGATAGACTGTACATTTCTGTTCACAGAAAAAATAGTTGTCATAGATTACAATTCCAACCCCATAATGTAAACATGTCAGGCTGTGTGAGTAGGCTGAAGGCAATGTACTTTTTCTGTAAAAGAAATGGACACAGGAAACGTATTACTGCAGCAGGCGGAACTGCTGGAGAGTGAGATGAACCAAATAATAGGAACCAAATTTCACAACCTTCAAAGAATGATGGTACAGACACTGCAGTAGGTTTTACAATCTATCAAGAACCGTACAAGAAAATATGAATTGATTAGGGACTGATGAATGCCTCACTCCGAATCTTGTAGAATTTAGCAGTGAATGTGGGTGTGTACCCCCCCAGGCCCAGCTCTCCCTGCCTGCAAAGGTAGATAATGTTAATTCAAGCCATTTGTACGCACGGAAGCTGTTGGGAGGGGGTTATCTCTTCACCACAAGATGACAGACAAGACCAGGCACGCAGGCCCATCAATATTACTGTGTGGATCAACAGTTGACGCCTTCTGATAAGTGTATGGGACCCCATTCAAGGTTACATCACTGACTCTACAGGACTTGTGTTTGTACCCATTGCATATAAAGGACTACAGTACAGATTGAGGGCAAGTGAAGACTCTGCTGAGAGATGACAGACCTGGAGGCATTGACGGTGGGGGAACCCCCTCCCCCGTACATTATCTTCCTCCTGGTCTTCTTCTTCTTCATCACGGGCCTCCTTGGCTTCCTGGTCTGCCACCTGCTGAAGAAGAGAGGCTACCGCTGCAGGACAGGGGATGAGGAAGGCGATGATGAAGAGTGTGAGGAGAAACTGGGTCCAGACAAGAATGGTAGGTGTCTGCCAAACACAAGTGTTTGTCAGAGTGGCTTAACATTGCCGTCGAATCTGTGCACTGTTGTCCGGATCAGAGACAGGGCTCGGGAAAAGCCACACCATATCCACGATTGACTTTCATACTTACGGAATGTGTGACGTTTTTCTGACATGCCATTATCCGAGGGTCCTGGGCCGCTTGCCAAACGGGAAGTAGATTTTAAGGGGATGTTTATTCAGCTTGAATTAAATTCAGTCCAATGTAAGCACTGCACTGGACACTTACTAAGATGTAGTGTTTTTTCCATATTGAATTTGTGTTTTTTTTAAATAATGGCTCTCAGTGGATCCTTTAGTGCAGGTTCCCGGACAGTTAGTCCACTGGCTGAATTTGTCTGAACAAAAAGTATATTTTAATTGTTGATGATGAAATTTAAAACACCAGCAAATCGACAAAGAGATTTTTGTTTTTGAATTCTGTTCCAAAGTCTTCCCACATATAGTCAAATGACAGTGTTAAGCAGTCAGATATCATATTGGCTGAATTTAGTGGATTATTTAATCCCTGTTTAGTTTTAATAAGATACCGTAAAGGAGTTATACAATCTTTTGAAAGCCTTTTAACAAATAGAAAAGGTTTTTATTCATAGTGAGGAAAATGGTACAGGTCTACCAATTTGTGAATTGTCTTTAATAATGTTGAATAATGATGTCGCCAGCTGGGGGGCAAGCTGCTTCGTCAGACAGTCTTTTATATATTACAGATGATGAAGAAGAGAAAGAAGACAACCAAGACACTGTTGAACAAATCCTAAAGTGCATAATTGAAAATGAAGGTAATAACTCAATACTAAATGGTGGAATATAAATCCTGTTTAGCAAAATAAAGTTGTTCAAGTCTGTATTCTCTTTTGCCTTCTAGCTAACATGGAAGCCTTTAAAGAGATGCTAGGAAAACAGAATATATGTGAACATCGCGATCCTAGGTATGTAATGCTAATACTGACTTTTTAAGTTTGTTTATGATGTTGTTTTTGTTCATGTACATGACTCACCTTGTCATAGACATTTACTGAAAAGAAGTGAACTGTTTGGATTTGGAAAATGAAGAACAGCTTTTAAGTTTTTCTTCTGGCTGATATTAATCCAGCGGTATTATCATTCTTGATGAATGGATGTGCAGCGGAGCTATAAACATTATTTCCCTTTGTTAGAGCCAAATTTCCTCTGAAGCAATATTTTCCTAGTTTCTGTGAGCTCTCAAACACACCAGCCTTTGTATTGTATGTATGGTTGAAATTCCCGTATTATGTGCTTTTTTCTTCATTTCCAGAGAGGCCACAACAATGGGTGTAGCCTATGTTTCAGTATGCCTGTGGCAACTGGCAGAGCCTGAATAGTCAGGGTATTGTGGCTGTCTGTTCTATGGGGATACCTGGGTTATTGTTGTCATGGCATTAGCAGCTCTATTATGGGATGTGATCTTTACTGCTGTGTTCTGAGGCAAACCACAAAGAGCCTCCATACATCGCATTGTACTCCAACAAGGCGCTAAAATCCATATTCAGCATTTAAGGAAGAAGTCCAGGAGAAACTCTGCTGTTCTGTTCATCTCCCAACAACGTGCTACGCTTAACAGGCATATAAAGCTTCCTCGGTAAAGGTGTTCAAGGGCATTTGAGGCAAACTCGGACCAGTAATGTGTTGTGATCGTTTAGCTGTTAGAGAGATGACAATGGATTTATGCGTTTTAATTAGGTCCATGTTCTTTGTCTTGGCACCTCTAAGTTTAGTGGTTCAGTGTTCTTGCCTGGTTGCCAAGATAGGGCTCTCAGACTAATAGTGGCCTGCAGGGCCATGGCATTCATTGGCCACCCATTCACACTCTTCCAACGCTTTCCTTACTCTGCCAACTACAGTGGCAGTGCAGCAAAAACTGCCTCCAAAAAAAGCCAGGAGTCCTGGTGGAGGGAGGCCAAAGACAGAGGCAGTCAGACAGGGTTTAATAGGTCACACCTGAAAGTCATATTTCACAGACAGGCTTAGATAAATATGATAATTTGAAGCCACTGATTCTCAAAAAGAGCCCCTTATTGATACAACATTGTCTTTCCAAAAGCTTACTACGCAAAGAGAGCCTTGGGGGTATTCCACCCCACCACCACACCATCCACTCTGGCGCCCAGCTCGATCACAAGTCCTGCACGCTCTGTGTCCAAGGGCGCTCCAAGAAGGCTCGGCGCCTAAGCCGCGTGGCTCGCCCCAATAAGCCCAAAACGCCAGGAGACAGGAGAGAGTCCACTGTGTTCGCGGTGGGAAGGTGAGTCAAACCGGACTGGATAACACAATACATTCATCTTTATTTATTACCATTACTTGATTTAGCTGGGTACCACATCAAAAACGCTCTTTATTTTACAATAGTTACTCTAGTGGTTTCACTACCTGACGTTTTCTTATGGAATACAGGGCCTTTGTGTTTAAACTACTGTGTTCACTGTTATGCTGGGGTCCTGTTCCTGTCAATGACTCAACAGGAGCTGTGTTTATTTCCAGGTTCAGAGTTACCCACATGGAAAAAAAGGATCAGGGTTCGGGCGACCAATTGGACCAATCAGAGACCTTAGATAGCGAAAAGGGGAATGAAGATCACCCGCAAAAGATGGAGGAGTACAACCTGCAGAGCATGTTCAAGGATGTCAAAACGGAGACCACCGCTAATGTGGTTCCCCCAGCCAAGAGGAAGAAAAGTCTAGTTCTGTTCTCCCTGCGCAGGGGCAGCGATCAGGCGGCGGCCAAAGGGTCACTGAGTAAGCCCGTTGTGGAAGAGGAACCCCTCTTCAATGCTCCGTTGAAAGCCGCTATGCAGACCTCTAGCACTGCCAAAGCCTTGTCGTCCCAGCCCAGCAAGGACCCTGCTGTACCTGACCACACAGAGACCCCTTTGAAAATGTCTCCTACTAGGGTCACCTTTGTAGTGTCTCCCAGCGAGGATCCGACACCGGTCTCTCCCAACAGGAGTCCAGGTGGAATCTCCCCCCTAACTCCCCCAGTACAGGATTCTCCCATCACCACCCCGTTACAAGATTCCCCCATAACACCCCCTGCATGGGATTCCCCCATCACCACCCCAGGACAAGTCACCCCAATGACCCCCGAAATATTCCCTCTTACCCCAGGCTCCCCTGCTAACCCTAACCCTTGCCCCTTCAATGTCTCTCCTGCCCCTGTACAAGCCTCTCCTGCCCTGTCCTCCAAAAAAATGTCCCCTTCCCTTAGCAGCATGAGTTTCTCCCCTGCCTCTACCCAGATACATTTATGCCCCACCCCTGTTCAAGCCCCCTCTAAAACTAGCCACTTGAATGTTTCCCCCTCCTTTACCCCTTTACATCCCTCGTCTGCCCCTACCTCAGGACAAGTGTCCCCTGCTCCTTCCTCCAGAAAACTGTCCCTAACCCCTAACCCAACTCAAGTCTCCCCTGCCCTGTCCTCCAGAAATGTCCCTCCTGCTTTGTCCTCCAGAAATATCTCCCCTGCCCCTACCTCCTTCCTCGTGTCCCCCATAGCTCCCCGGAGCATTCTAAAAAATACCACTACTTATCCCAAGGTGGACAAAACTACTGCCTCTACATCTACTGCTAAAGGGCCCGGGGACAAAGTCCCCTCCATGGACCCCATGAAATACTCAGCCTGCGCCAGTCCAGAGGGTAGTCTGGAGCTGGTGGGTGTCACCGAAGGAAAAGCCTGTCCGGACAGTCAGAAGGAGGGCACTGTGATGCGGGTGGCTGAGGTAGTGAAGGGGGAGGAGCCTGCTGTGGTGCGGGTGGCTGAGGTAGTGAAGGGGGAGGAGCCTGCTGTGGTGCGTGTGGCTGAGATAGTGAAGGGGGAGGAGCCTGCTGTGATGCGGGTGGCTGAGGTAGTGAATGGGGAGGAGCCTGCTGTGGTGCGTGTGGCTGAGGTAGTGAAGGGGGAGGAGCCTGCTGTGGTGCGTGTGGCTGAGGTAGTGAAGGGGGAGGAGCCTGTGGTGGCTCAGAGCCCCACAGAGGAGGGGAGGGATGACGAGGTGGAGATGGAGGACATAAAGGACTGTCGGGTAAGCCAGGAGGAAGAGGGTGTGTCCCTGGAGGAGAAGAGGAGATCTGTGCACAGTCAACACAAGTGGTGAGAGAGAGGACATGACACTGGAATGTTGATGGGACAGGGCGAAAGACTGACCATGCCCCATGTGTCAAGGACAATTGGATATTTAGCAATACCATGGATGTAAACCAACCAGGCCATGCCAAAACAGAACTATACTGATACCAGCTGGTGACATGGCCGGGTATAAAGAACCGGGTATACCAGCAAGGCTGTGATTTATTTACCGATCAAAACCAGTTGTGGTTAGGTAAGCACTGGCAACTTATATCCAGGTATTGATCTTAAATGCTTGCATAATATGGCACTGCTGCATTTCTCCTACTATCACCAGACAGTGCAAGCCTTCCATCTACCTATAACCCTACCAACAACCAACAATACCTTCATATAAAAAGATAACAGCAAACAACAGGTCATAACCGTGTAACCTACTGTCAGTCTGGTCTCTAACTCCTTTGCTATTGAATTAGAGCCAGAAACTGCCTTTTAGTAACTAAAGGTTTTTATCTGGCTTCCTCTCACTGTTGTTCTGTATACTGCTTACATCTTCATGCTTTCTCAGCCATTTTGCACATGGGACCAATTTTGGTCGAATAAATGTTACAAAGTGTCATAAAGTATATATTATTATCAAGGGCATTGATAACTGTTATACAGCCAAAAATGATTCAGCTATATAATACCGTGGTAGATTCTAGCTTCAGAATTCACTATGTAGACTGAAAGACTGAGAAACAGGGAGTTCGTCTTGGATTAGTTTGAAACAACAATCTTTGCATTGAACCGTCTGTGTCCAACCATGTTAATTCATCATGTGAACAGTGGGATGGAAGTTTCCCTTCCATCAGTTGTACTATACAGTGATGTAATACAGAGGATAGTTCATGTAACTTGGCATCCAAACACTAACTTTTAACCAAACTTAGTTTAGTGCTCAGAATAGTGCTTTAATGTAATTAGGGTGTATCGTATGGGACGGGAACGTGTTATTTTTATGTTGTTTGTTTGCTTACTTGAAGCATATTACAGCAGTGTACAATCCCAAATGTCTTGTTTCAGAATCATTTTGAAATCATAGGGTAGCACTACAGCTGAAAGTCTTTTGTCTGTAAAGTGTTCGTATGTTACCAAGTCATTTCTTAAATTTCAAGGTGATTTCCCACTGAAGAACATACTATAGTTAGAATGTGTAGCCCTGAGCAGAAACATGTTTTTAACAGGTGTATTTAGCAGGAACCAAACCTAAGCACATTTGGGCTAAAAGAGGGAGTGGCCTACCTGAATTTGACCAAAAGGAAATGCTTGGTTTTATTCTCCGGTTTCAAAGCAACATTTGGTACAATGTGCACAAGGATCTGTAGTAGTGAACAGTGTCTCGCTCTAATGTATACATACAGTGAGGGAAAAAATTATTTGATCCCCTGCTGATTTTGTACGTTTGCCCACTGACAAAGAAATGATCAGTCTATAATTTTAATGGTAGGTTCATTTGAACAGTGAGAGACAGAATAACAACAAAAAAATCTAGAAAAACCCATGTCAAAAATGTTATAAATTGATTTGCATTTTAATGAGTGAAATAAGTATTCGACCCCTCTGCAAAACATGACTTAGTACTTGGTGGCAAAACCCTTGTTGGCAATCACAGAGGTCAGATGTTTCTTGCAGTTGGCCACCAGGTTTGCAAACATCTCAGGAGGGATTTTGTCCCACTCTTCTTTGCAGATCTTCTCCAAGTCATTAAGGTTTCGAGGCTGACGTTTGGCAACTGGAATCTTCAGCTCCCTCCACAGATTTTCTATGGGATTAAGGTCTGGAGACTGGTTAGGCCACTCAAGGATCTTAATGTGCTTCTTCTTGAGTCACTCCTTTGTTGCCTTGGCCGTGTGTTTTGGGTCATTGTCATGCTGGAATACCCATCCACGACCCATTGTCAATGCCCTGGCTGAGGGAAGGAGGTTCTCACCCAAGATTTGACAGTACATGGCCCCGTCCATTGTTCCTTTGATGCGGTGAAGTTGTCCTGTCCCCTTAGCAGAAAAACACCCCCAAACCATGTTTCCACCTCCATGTTTGATGGTGGGCAGAGGCGTTTCTAGGCATAGGCAACCTAGGCGGTCCACTAGGGCGCCACCTGCATGGGGGGCGCCGATTGGGCGCCCCACCCGCCCTTAAAAAAATATAATATAAAAGAAATAATATATATTAATATATATGGGGGAAATCATTCTATATGTAGTTTTAGTTATTATAAAAATAAAACAAATTATACATTAAGTCAAGACTTATTTATTTGTTATGAGTGAGATGATATCGAGAGATGGTGAGGCAGGGCGGGGCCAGGTGTGGATGGTGGATGAGTAAGTGCGCCAGTTGACGTTCATACGATCCGTTGAAATTTTCTGACTACTGTTCTAATATGAAAAGATCTAAGCTATCCGGGGCACATTATAGAAAGAAGAGGAAAGATGAGGAAGAAAGGAGAAAAAAGTATAGTGGTATGTTTTATGGAAATTTTTTAAAGCATCTGTCTCTGGTTTAAGCTATTTGAAATGTAGCGCACTAAGCTAGCTAACTAGCTAAGCTAGTAACGAGCTAAGTTAGAACTACAAAGAGTAGCAGTACATACATAGCATTTGCTCAGGCAGTGGGCAAAGGGTGGAAGTGGAACCCTAAAGGCCAGTTCTGATCATAATTCGGGCTGGTTTTAGAATTTGGCAGTGAAATTTGCAGCAGTGAACTGGTTAGTTGCAGAGCGTTTGAAGCCCCTGGGGACCTACCTAATCGCAAGTGCACTAGTGGTTTTAGAACATCGGGGAATCTTTCGCAAGTTGCATCTAATCTCGTTGCAAATTATTGGTCTGAACTGGCCGTCAGATGTATCTGTTGTTCTGAACATTTGAACTTTAGAATTTATTATTTTGCAATCAAATACGACAGATGCTGTCAAGATCTCCTATGACGATATCATTGATAGTTTTGCAGCAAGGAAATCGAGGCGTGTCCAGTTTTGAGACAGAAACTGCCCTTCATCTGCTGTAATAGCACACAGAATACGATTTTGAGTGTCTTTGTTGTTTACCCAGTTTATGCACTTGTCGTTAAATATTTGATTGCACATTAGTAAATATTGTTTTTATTTTGTCTTTATTTATATTTTTTCTAACAGCACACTATGTTGATTCTCCTTTATTGTTTACATTTTTTTGTACACTTGCTATCGCACTTGTATTTTTTTTGTGTTTATAAAAGTAAAATTAAGAAATGTTATTTCCTTGAAGTTGTCTTATTTTTGGGGGGGGGAACATTTAGAGATCTCGCCTAGGGCGCCAGATTGCCCAGAAACGCCTCTGACAGTGGGGATGGTGTTCTTGGGGTCATAGGCAGCATTTCTCCTCCTCCAAACACGGCGAGTTGAGTTGATGCCAAAGAGCTCGATTTTGGTCTCATCTGACCACAACACTTTCACCCAGTTCTCCTCTGACTCATTCAGATGTTCATTGGCAAACGTCAGACGGGCCTGTACATGTGCTTTCTTGAGCAGGGGGACCTTGCGGGCGCTGCAGGATTTCAGTCCTTCACGGCATAGTGTGTTACCAATTGTTTTCTTGGTGACTATGGTCCCAGCTGCCTTGAGATCATTGACAAGATCCTCCCGTGTAGTTCTGGGCTGATTCCTCACCGTTCTCATGATCATTGCAACTCCTCGAGGTCAGATCTTGCATGGAGCCCCAGACCAAGGGAGATTGACAGTTCTTTTGTGTTTCTTCCATTTGCGAATAATCGTACCAACTGTTGTCACCTTCTCACCAAGCTGCTTGGCGATGGTCTTGTAGCCCATTCCAGCCTTGTGTAGGTCTACAATCTTGTCCCTGACATCCTTAGACAGCTCTTTGGTCTTGGCCATGGTGGAGAGTTTGGAATCTGATTGATTGATTGCTTCTGTGGACAGGTGTCTTTAGACAGGTAACAAGCTGAGATTAGGAGCACTCCCTTTAAAAGTGTGCTCCTAATCTCAGCTCGTTACCTGTATAAAAGACACCTGGGAGCCAGAAATCTTTCTGATTGAGAGGGGATCAAATACTTATTTCACTCATTAAAATGCAAATCAATTTATAACATTTTTGACATGTGTTTTTCTGGATTTTTTTGTTGTTATTCTGTCTCAGTGTTCAAATGAACCTACCATAAAAATTATATGTATTTCTTTTGCACAATAAATTAAATGTCCTTATTATCCAGAGAATACGGTTTTAATGGTGTGATGACAATATTCCTGAGCTTTACTTGACTTCAAATAATGTGAAATTCTCAGATACCAGTTTTTTTTATCCAGATTTGCTTCCTTCATGTCATACCGAATATTGTTTAAACGGATCACATCAATTTACTAAGAATGTATTGCACTTAGAAAACCTAAGGTTTTGATGATGAATGCTTAATTGATAATTCTTTTAAAATGTATTCATATGTTTAGTCAGCGAAGCAAATTCCTGGTTAATGATTGTGATCCACATCTGAATGTAAAAGAATTGATCAAAGATTGGAATGAAATTGTTAGTGTAGGCTTGAAGAGAGAATACATCAACATTTAAGATATTATAATACACCAATAAACAAAAACTAATTAGTTATAACATGGTGTTTATATGAATTAGACATATTGTTTACTTCAGCATACATCAGAGATGTAAGATGGTCAAGAGATGAAGCATCTTTCTATATATCTTACTGTATGTCCATGTCACAAATCTTTCATCAGCCAACAGTACATTAATGTGAATGGCAGTAAACATATAAGGCAATAGTTCCACCAAGCACAGAATGACTGTTTTTTAGTGAAGGTTTCATTGTAAGTAAGCTGTTAAAATCAAACGCACAGGAATTCAACCAATGTTTTTGTTGACTCAATGTTGTACATGTTACCTGGATGTGTCCTTCTCTGCTGTTTGTTACTGTTGTATGTATTACTAATTCACATCAATGATGTAACTCCCCACCTCCATGCCCACTCACTATAAACTAGATAAATGTATTTGTAGTGGCCTTGGAACCATATATTGCATGAATCCCCATTACACAGAAGCTGAAAATAACCCACATATACATTATCCATACTAGTAGTTAAAACCCTGACGATTTGAATAGTCTCAAATAAGAAATTGCAGCTGTGCAACAAACAGTTCTTAATGAATCCAAGTATATATTAAAGCTATGCATTTTACCATGTGTCCGTATGACTAATTGTTGCGGTTGAATTTTGGATTGTAATTCTGCTGAGAACACACCATCTATCCAGTATTTCATAGTTAATGTACAGTATTACTGTGAAGAACAAACCCACACAAACACACTACAGTGACCATGTTGGATTCTGCTTCTTTTAGAAATATAATATGAAATGTAGAATAGTGGTTTACTGTGTAATTAATATAGTCCATATAATGCAAGGTAACATTTTTACCACAATACTGCACATTAACACAAGTACCGAAAAAATACAGTAATACTGATGAAAACTTGGAAATAATGTCTATGAAGCTTTTATACATATTATCACAAACAATGTACAAATACTGACTTTCATATAAATTGTAGAGTCAAGTAGAGACACATCTCCCTTGATATGTTCTGCCTGTGATGAAGAGTGTCATCCTTTAAATCAAGCCACAGTGACAGCCTGTGGTATTCTCTGTCTCTTGAGAAGACGCCCCCACACACTTTCACAGCAAATGTCTGTAATGCCCCCTGTCTCCCTCAGGGCATGGGGGAGAGTCACTGAGTTGGAGGAAGAGGAGGAGCCCTTGTCTGGGACAACAAAAATATGATTAAAAGAAATCCATGAGATGAATAGCCAGAGAGGAAACGTAAGTTTGTCTAGTTTGACAAAACGTTATACTGTAATAGTGCCTTATGATGAGCTTAAGTAAGTTTAGTCAACAATAGGAAAAAGATTTATTTAAGCCGGGATAAAATTTACACTGAAATATCTAAATTTCTGCTGTAAGATTTAAACAAGATTAGACATCACAAGCAATGATAGGGAAGGAAAATAAGGAAGTGGTGCTTAAACCAGCTCAGTCTACATACCGGTCGTGGGATCCTAGTCGAGAGGTCAGGTGAGCTGGGCGTGCTGCCTCCACTCTCTGAGAGGATGTGGGAGTGAGCAAAAAAATAAAACAAAGACACAATGTTCATAGAACAGAAGGGCAACAAAACCCCAAATGGTTACTGTCTTCTGATAATGACATCTGTAGGATTTCTATAATGAATGACTGAATCCCCACCTGCTCTGCTGTCTGACAACCTCTGTATTTCCAATGGGACAGCCGTCTGCAACCTGTCCTCCGGCTCCCTAGGGGGCGTACTGTGTGCTGACCGGGACCCGGGACCAGGTGAGGGGCAGAGGAGACCACGGTGTGTTCCCAAGATAGGGATGGGTGGAGAGAACATAGGAAGAGTAGGGGTGGGAAGGCTCTGTGGAGTGGAATGTAGGTAGCGCCGTTTGTGAAAACAGGAGTAATTTTAACATCCACCACATTTTATCCGAAGAATCATTTATCATTTGACTTCTGGTTTTTTGTGCAACGGCACACCTCAAGGAGGCACAAAATTTCACCTTGCCTGTACAGTACATTCCATGATTTCTCTCTCATTGTTACGAACCCCGTGGCTCTAGCAGTCTAGGGTGGATGGTACAAAGACCCGTAACTTGAAACGCATGCAAATTAGTGTAGTGTAAAGGCACATAGAGACACAGACAACCAAAGCTACATAAAACATTTATTATAAACACACAGTAAAGGGGTTAGGGAAAAGGGGCTGAGCAGGACCCAAGAAATGAAATAATATAGTCCAAACACCCCTAAACTGAACTTGCCTGCCTCAAGAACCGCTGGGCTGACTACTACCCAATACAAAAATATAGTGGGTGGTCCGCTCAGCTCTAACTAGTGTTTTTAGACAAAGTTTTCCTAGGGAGACTTAAAAAAAAACCTTTTCCCAGTGACACAGGGACAAACAAAACACACAGGTTGAACAGGGACTAAACAGCAAACAACTGACTAGACAACAACAAACAAAACACCACAGCAATACATACTCACATGAAACAGGACAAAGTGAGATGTATGTGCTAAACTAAGTGATGTATGTATGTACAAAGTGTCTGTCTATCAAAAGGGTATGTATCTCAAGAGTGTCTATGTCCATGTGGGGTAAATCAAAAAAGTCTCTCTGGGAGAACCAACTGACTGGGTTTTTAAACCAGGGGATGTGTGATGTGATTGGGTAATGGAAAAAGGAACAGGTGGTGCAATTAGGAGGAGTGTCCACTGATTGGTTCACCTCAGCCGTCAGGCGATGCACTCATGACTGCCAGGTGGGAAAAACCAATGAGCACAACCAGGAACATAAGGGACACCTGGGGAAACGGCAGGAGGGGAAAAACACAAACGCACATACAGGGTACCTGCATGCGTAACACTCATCACTCCCCGTTTGAGGTCAAAGTACATTTTACAACCAGATCTCTCATCACCTCCTCTTCTTCCTCGTCTTCCTCTCCATCTCCAAGCAACTCTACCACCAGAGAAGGGAAGACCCCCACGCGTCCATCCAGCTCTCCCTCCCAGAAGCCGTCATCCACCTCCCCCTGGCGGCACCGCAGCAGCCTGATGACAGCCCCTTCTGGGAAGGACAGCTCCTCTGCACTCTGGCCTTGGTAATCATAAAGGGCCCTCGCCAGACCTGCACCACAGAACAGACCCAAACACTCAAACATCAGACTTAAAACACATAACAGAACAGACCCAAACACACAGACGTCAGACCT
>JACXGI010003020.1:0-62938 GCA_016801175.1 Esox masquinongy | reverse complement strand
CACCCATATAGCAGCGCACCCGACCAAAGCGGTTCCTCCCATGAGTGGTGGGCCCATAGGATGGAGAGGGGGGTGCCACGTTGCTTTTTCGGGCAATGCCCGACCGGGCTCCGTGGCAAACCCGGCCACCAGGCGCTCGCCTGCGAGCCCTCCCTCTGGGCCTGGCTCCAGACGGGGGCCCCGGGCTTCCTCCGGGCAGTGTAACTCCTCCTCTTCCTCTATTGTGCATTGGTTTATCTTTGAACCATTCTTAGTCTGGCTCCTCCCCTGAGACCACTTTGCCATGGGAAACCCTACCAGGAGCACTAAGGCCCAGACAACACAGCTCTCAAGTTCACAGGAACACACAAACCTCTCCACCACGGTAAGGTGATGGTTCTCGGAGAGGAAATGTACATGCTATACTTCCCAATTGAATGCCCAATGGGATTACCCATAATACACTTCACTCCATACTCCCCCGAGTCCAAATATTGACGTTTACTAGGCAAATGTACATGTAATACTTCCCAACTGTACCCCCAATGGGATTACCCATAATACACTTCAGTACATACTCCCCCGAGTCCAAATTTTGATGTTTACTGGGCAAATGTACATTCCTTACTGCCGAAATGTACGCCCAATGTGATTACCCATACACTTCGGTCCAAACTCCCCCGAGTGCAGAATTTGATGTTTACACTACAATCACTGCTACACAGTATGTTCTTCAGGCCAGGTGTACCTCCAGATACAGTGAAATAAATAACCGGTTACATTGTATTACATTGCAAGACTACTGTCCGTATCCAGGGTATTACATTGCCATTGGCAGATTAATACACAGCAAGTCTACTGTCCACATCCAATGTATTACATTGCCATTGGCAGTGTATTAGACTGTGTGCCTACAGTCCATATCCAGTGTATTACATTACCGGTGGCAGTGTATTACACTGCATGTCAACTGTCCAGGACCAGTGTTCTACATTGCCGGCGGCAATGTAATACACTGTAAGTCCAATGGGATCACCCACACACCTCAGGTCAGAACTCCCCCGAGTTAAAATTTTGTCATTTACTGGGCAAATGTACATGCTATACTTCCCAATTGTACCCATAATACACTTCAGTACATGCTCCCACAGTCCAAATTGTGACATTGACTGGGCAAATGTACATTCTTTACTTCCGAAATGTACGCCCAATGTGATTACCCATACACTTTGGTCCAAACTCCCCCGAGTGCAAATTTTGACGTTTACACACAAATCACTGCTACACAGGATGTTTATCGGGCCAGGTCTACATCCAGATTCAATGAATTAAGTAACTGGTTACATTGTATTACACTGCAAGACTATCCATATCCAGCGTATTACATTGCCGTTGGCAGTTTAATACACAGCAAGTCTACTGTCCACATCCAATGTATTACATTGCCATCGGCAGTGTATTACACTGTAAGGCCTACGGTCCATCTCCAGTGTATTACATTGCCGGTGGCTGTGTATTACACTGCATGTCATCCGTCCAGACCGAGTGTACTACATGCATGTCATCCGTCCAGACCCAGTGTACCCCATTGCTGCCGGCAGTGTCATACACAGCAAGTCTACAGTCCACATCCAGTGTATTACATCTCCTACGGCAGGGTCCCACTTTACGGTCCATATCCAGTGTCTTACATTGCTGGCGGCAGTGTATTTCATTGCCAGTGTCGGTGTATTACACTGTCAGTGGCAATGATAAACGCTTCAACTGTACACAGTCCAATTGCAATGTATATCAATGGGTAGGAATTGCTCTCCAATTCTAGAAGGAAAAGAGGTCTCAATATGTTTAATTTTAGGGCCTATTGGAAGGGCCACTTGTTATATACTCGGATAATATAGCTCCCGCGTCTCTAAGAGGTTTACTTCCTTTGTCCAATTGGGCGGTATTTCCAACCCATTCATATACATTGCAATTGGATGGTGTACGTTTGCAGTGTACCGCGTTGGAAGTTGTACGTTTGCAGTGTACCACATTGGCGGTGGCAGTGTACCACATTGTCGGCGGTAGTGTATTTCATTGCCGGTGGCAGTGGATTACACTGCCAGTTCATCGCATTGCATCTCCGGACAGGAACCGCCTACGGGCCCCAGACGGGGTTCAACAGACTCTGGGAGATCCCCGGTGTGTGGCGGTATCGGTGGCTTCTTTGGAAAATGTCTAGTTTTCCATACCACCATTTGTCCCCGGTTCCAGATCTCCGTGACTATAAGGACTAAATTTATGCCGTCGATTGTCCTCGCACCGTCGACACGTGTAGGTACGCGGGAAGCGGAGAAAAAAATGCTGCCTTGTCATCTTGCGCCGTTTGGAAAACGTTTCATGTGCCATCTCGAAGGGGATCAAATATTTTGTGGATTTAATGCCCTCCCCTAATAGCGGGGGCCATCGCCCCCGAGCACGTTGATTTTGGCCGAGATCGGACCTGCGGTCAGGTTTAAAATGGAAAAAAAGGTTGGCGTACATTTGCCCAGTATTCCGGCATAAGGCCAGTATGGTCGCCTGCCGCCTGGTGGAATTTTCCGGAACTGAGGATTTTGTCACTTTTTTTCAAAAATTTGTATCTCGGGCCCCTGGAGCCCCAGAGACGCGCCGCTTCGACTTTGGTGAACTGGAGGGCGGTCCCTTCGGCCCCACGCCCGCAGCCTATTTTTAAGACGAAAAAAGCGGAGATTACGGCTCGTACGGGAGGCCGCTATTCCACCCAACCTTTTACGCGGCTCCCGCCGTCCCAAGTCCTTAATTAGGTTACGTCGAATGACAATAGCCTAATAGCCCATAGCATTAGGCAGCCATACATGCTAGAATCATTAGCTTTCCGTCCATCGTGCTGAAGTTACTAATCATTATTGGTAAGTAGGATAAAGTGCCCCACTTTGGAAATCAAATGCCCGTCCAACACGTTTGTTTTGGTTACTGACCTGTATCTACTTGAAAGGTAAGCAGGTTAGGACTGTAACCAGGTATTCTCTAGTTCAAAAATATGTAAGTTAGATTTCAAACTGTGAAATTTAAAAGGAGTTTGCGATTCTGTGATTAAGTAACCGCACGTCATTGTGGCCAGCGATTACCACCTCCACCATAACCATGCAACTCATCGTGTACGATTTGTGTAAAGGATTTGGCATTAAACGAATTGCACTCACAAAACAGTTAAAAACAACTATACTGCTCTATACTTGCAGGCCTATTTTTTATTTAACTTAGCAACAATAAGACAAGCGGTTTTTGTATTTTGACTTCAAAATAAAGGCCTGCGGTGTGTCTATAGTTTGGATTGTGAAGGTTACATTTTCAAAAGGAAAACTATGTGGGGGAAATTATAAACAAAACAAAATTACTATTTCAATAATACTTTACATACGTTTGAGAATATTATAAAGTGGAGCACTCTGAAAAATGGTTAGAGCTTAAGTTAATGTAGAGAACACTATCTAATATAAAGAAATCCTATTTTGATGTTAGTGTTGTTAATTTGCTTGTGCTAATTAGCTTTGCAGAGGGATTGTGTAATACATCCAACCACACTATATTTTCCATCCCCCCAGTGTAATGTACATAGGATATTTTTTGTGGAAAAACTCTTCAGTACCGCAGTGAATTTATAGTACGAAATACTCAGGAGACTTTGTAAAATTACATGTATAATGTAAAATCATGGGGCACTTCGCTACATCCAGCAAAACTATATTTTCTGGTCCCTCTTTAACCACAAATGCAACATACTATACTGTACATGGAATTCATATTGCCTGATTAGTTAGTAGCTAGTGGTTTTTATTAGGAGTCTGGTTGATGATTCATGAACAGTTTTAGATAATGGTTAATTGAGAGTGAGCATCACAAAAATATTGATTTAAGTGGAAAGAAAACACTCACTCAACCTACTATCCCAGCTACATTTAGAGCCAAACTACCAATAAACTCAACTCGTGCCAAGGAAATAACAAATGCAATTGCAAAGTTTATAGCAATGGATCTGCAGCCTTGCCAAATAAATGCCAAGGTGTAAATAGTTATATTAAAATAATTGCTGGACGTAGTTGCCATCAATTTTGTTCTACATTGTTACTGTTGTAAGTGTTCTATTTTTGCTAGTTGTTCAAGTTCAAGTAAATTTACATGTTCTATATTTTTGTTATTTTTACATTGTATTTAAATAAGCTAGCTAGTTACTCCATCTAAAATTATTGTGATGACATGAACATTGTAACAAACAATTTAGCTATTAATAATTTGCCTTTTAGATATGGTGTCATGTTTTCCTGCCTCAGTGGCTAATTAATGCTCAGTAACTATGTTAATCCACTGTTTTCATTTGTGCAATGAAATGCTACTATAGGCAAATGTTTAGTGGAATACAATGTTGCCATGATTATTTAATTAAAAAACTAGCTAGCAGAGTCAATTAAAAATAGCTAATGACACTAACGTTAGCGATAATTGCTAAACGCATTGGCTAGCTAGTAACGTTAGCTAACGGAAACATGTTTAACTAACCTCAGTTTAAGCTAACGTTAGTCCATCTAAAATCATTCTGTTGACATGAACATTATGACATACGGTTTAGCTAATAATAACTTGACCTTGTGGAGATGGTGTCATGCTTTCAGGCCTCGGTAGCTGATGTATGCTCATGTAGCTAAGTTTATTATGTGTTTTTATTTGTACAATGACTTGCTAATATGAGCAAATATTTAGTGAAATGCAACGTTGCCGTGATTATTTCTTTAAAAATAATTGCTAGAAGTGCCTCAGTTTATGCTAGCGTTAGTTTGCCTTAAATCATTCTGGTGACATGAACATTTTAACAAATGCTTTAGCTATTAAAAATTTGCCTTTGATAGAGAGGGTGTTACCTGTTCAAACCTCAGTAGATAATCCATTCTCAGTAGTTAAGTAATTTCTCTGTTTTCACTTATCAATTGTACCTTTAAATTGTAGACATGGCAGTTAAATTAATATGAAATCTGAGTTGTAATTCAACAATAACACATGGGTACGTAGGCTATATGCCCATGCCCTACCAAAGTCAACATATTTTTACAGTAAGAATAATTTTCCAAAAAAATGAAAATCTGGAAAGGTATTGGTATTATTGTTGCCACCTGTAATAGTCTTTTGATCATAAAATTGGACAATTCTAAGCGAAATAGTTAATTTAATCATTGGTGTTAATACACATACTGAATTAAACATACCTTTTGAAAATGATAATGATCTCTTATGATCCCATCATTATCTTACAACGAGCTGATAGTTGAATTCATTAATTTGCTCTGTGCTGGGGAAGACTTGTAATTATAATTGTATTATAATACCATTTGAGGTAAATTTTACATTGCAATAGTTTTCAGGACAAGCAAGTACATTCAGTTTGGCCAAACAGTGGTGGTATAATAGCTATAACACAATATCTATTGATCTTTGTCACTCAGTGAGATTACATTTGGTACACATGATCAGGGTTGTGATTTTACTTTGTGTGAATGATGTTTCAAGTTGGCCACTTAGGGGCACTATAGGAAAAGAAAAACCATAGATTGTCGTTTTGCTTGCTACTATGGATAAAAGTTGAAAGAAATTAGGGATAAGAGCATCCTAAGCCCTGGGCTAAGGGCCTCCTAAGCTCAGGGCTAAGCAAGTGTTCACACTTGCATATTTTGAAGTGGGAAAGCACCACCCTTAGCCTAGGGCTAGCTGGCCATGCTCTGGAGCAGGGTTAGCACCGGCTTTTCTGGGCTAGCCCCAGAAAAACTGTGACAAAACAACCAGTGTGAAATGGGGTCAAGAACAAAACCATACGCTGTTTATTGTCCAATCACAAAAGCTGCCCTTTCACTTGATTTACTTACGCTTGTGACGCGCACCGTTACCAACAGCTCCGTCTGTTTTGGTCCTTTCACTCTGCAAAGTTTTCTCGTTTCATTACACCTGGTAAATCTTAGCAAAGTAGTTATTGCAGCTTGCTTTAGATGTAAATCCAGCAAATATGTCGAAAGAATTAAGGTTGACCAACTTTTTTCTCTTTCTTTGTATAGTTTTGACAAAGTTGTTCAAGCAAATACCGACAGGGTGGGCATCTTGATCTTGTGAATGTATTGTACGAAATACTCAGGAGAGTTGGTAAAATTACAAATATATAATGTGAAATCATGGGGCACTGTGCTACATGCAGCAAAACAATATATTGTTGTCCCTCTTTAACCCCCAATGCCACACACTATTACTGTACATGGAATTCATATTGCCTCATTAGTTAGCAGCTAGTGGCTCTTTTTAGGAGTCTGGCTAGTTTCAACATCTAAAATTATTCTGATAACATGAACATTATGACAGACGGTTTAGCTATTAATAATTTGTATTTTAGATATGAGTAATTAGCCTCAGTAGCAAATTACTCCACTGTTTTCATTTGTACAATGACTTGCTACTATAGGCAAATATTTAGTGGAATGCAACGTTGCCATGATTATTTCATTTAAAAAAAACTACCTAGCAGAGTCAAAAAAAATGGCTAACATTAGCGATAAATGCTATCGACATTAGGTAGCTAGTAATGTTAGCTAATGGAAATATATTTAACTAACCTCAGTTTAATCTAAAGTTAGTCCTTCAAAATCATTCTGGTAACATGAACAATATAACATACGGTTTAGCTAATAATAATTTGACCATTTTGAGATGGTGTCATGCTTTCAAGCTTTAGTAGCTAATCTATGCTCATGTAGATAAGCTAATTCTCTGTTTTCATTTGTACAATGACTTGCTAATATAAGCAAATGTTTGTTTCATCAAAAATAAATGCTAGAAGAGTCTCAGTCTAACATTAGTTAGACTGAGACTAACATTAGTTCACCTTAAATCATTCTGGTGACATGAACATTATAACCAATTATTTAGCTACTAAAAATGTGCCTTTGGTAGAGAGTATGTTATGTGTTTAAGCCTCAGTAGATAATCCATTCACAGTAGTTCAGTAATTTCTCTGTTTTCATTGGTTTCTACAGCTCCACTTCTTATACTGCTCTGATAGTGTCAGACATTTGATGTATCCATATTTATCTGATGCAGAATATTGTATTATAATACCATTTGAGGTAAATGTCCTGAAAACTATTGCAATGTAACATGCAAGTACATTCAGTTTGGCCAAACAGTGGCGGCATAATACCCATAACACTATCTGTTGTCCTTTGTCACTCAGTGAGATTACATTTGGTGCACATGATCAGGGTTATTTTTACTTTATGTAAATGATGTTTTGAAGTTGGCCACATCGGGGCACTATAGGAAAGGAAAAAACATAGATGTCGTATTGCTTGCAACTATGGATTTAAGTTGAAAAAAAAATTGCTATCTGGCTAGTAGTAGCTTCAATACTGAAACCCGCTAAATGCTGCTTACAGCTTTAATTTTTATTATTATTCTTCTGGCAAAAAGGGGTGTTTTTTACAAATTCCCGTGAGATAAAAAATGGCTTAAAAGTACCAGAATTTTTATGGTAGTAAAAGGCCAAGGGCCGCAACTTCTGGTGCAGTGGCATGCATGTCGGCCTCATGGTGGCGCTGTCACAAGTCTCCAAAGTTGCACTTTTTGCAAGCTCACCACGCCCACCCCTTGTGACCTAGAGTCTTGAAAATTGGTACATAGGTGTATCATCTCATGATGAACATTTTTGCCATTGGGACCCATAAAGTCCGCCATGATGGATTTTCCGCAATTTTGGATTTTTTGAAAATCCAACAAAAAAATTAATTCCTCTGGCACCAAATGTTCGATCTTCATGTACTTTGATATTTGGCATCTAGGGACCATGGTCTTCAAAAGTTATATCAGCCAGATCATTATGTCAAAAAACATGGATGCTATTGACCAATGAACATGTGAGGGGGTGTGGTTTTGCACATATATAGACACATCTCCTACAAGGATAATGGTATAATATTTCTACTTGGTACGTATGTTGACAAGGACCATACAGAAAAAATGACTGCAAGGATTTTTTATCAATCACACGGTGGTGCTATTAAGGTTTTTCACATTAGCAAGGTCACCATACTCACTCTATTTGAGATACAGCCATGAAAAGAGGTAGATAAGTCTACCTATTCACAAGGAACATATTTGCCATTGGGACTCATTAACTTCACTTTAAGGGTTTGGTGGCTATTTTGAATTTGTGAAAAACACTTTAAAATTAACTCCTCTGGCACCAAATGTCCGATCTTCATGCACCTTGATATTTGGCATCTATGGACAATGATCTTCAAAAGTTATATCAATCAGGCCAGTATGTTGAAAAACATGGCCGCCATTGACAGATGAACATGTGCAGGGGGGTGATTTTGCACATATATAGACATATCTCCTATAAGGATAATGATATAATAATTCTACTAGGTACATATGTTGCCCAGGACCATATGGAAAAGTCCATCTCCTCATAAGGAACATATTTGCAATTGGTACCCATTAAGTTGGGCGTAATGTTTTTTCGGCAATTCTGAATTTGTGAAAAATGTTTCAAACACTACTTCTATTGCATCAAATGACCGATGTTAAGTGTGATTACATTTGGTAATCATGATCAGGGTTGTGAGTTTAGTTTATATGAAAGATGTTTCCATTTGGCCACATGGGGATACTAGTGAAAAGAAAAACCATACATGTAATATTGTTTACAGCAATGGACATGAGTTGGATTTGTGTCCTATTGGAAAAACTGCAATCTGGCTACTAATAGCTTAATGCTGAAACCCACTAAATGCTGCTTGCAGCTTTAATTATTCTTATTCTTGTGGCCTAAGTTGCTAAATAACACAATGTCCCTGGTAACTTTTTTTATAACTTTGCCCACTTATTCTATAGCCCCCGAGTAACTACCCTAACCGACACCCGCCCTGATTTGTCCACCAGGGGCGCTACAATACATAATTCAAATAGTGAATTTCAAAATGATGGCATTCCCACCCCATTTGACCTAGAATGGTGATTCTTTGTGTACATGCCCCATTTCTCATGATGAACAAAAAAGCCTCAAGAACCCATACAGTCCGCAATCTTGGATTTTTTCTGTACACTGGAAATTTGGCAAAAACTATAGAAATTAACTTAAAATCAAAAATAAGTCTGATTGACCTGCCCTTTGGTATACAGGTGTCTCATACATGCCTCCCTATAGGGTCATAAGGAATAAGAGATACATTGCAAGATGGCGGACAAAATGGTCAATTAGTATTAAAAAACGTTTGCGCAATGTTCATGTGACCATACCATTAAGGAACAATAACCTATGCACTTCATAGTAATTGTGCACGCTGATACTACACCCATGTGTCACCGTCTGCATTAGTTTGACCATATCTCCAAACACGGCGAAACAGCAGCCGACAGAATTCTGATCATTTTCGACACAATCTAATGCTAATGATAATATATACTTAAAAATTATTCTCCTGAACATGCATCGGATTTACTTGCCAGTAAATTTCAGGACTCTAGGCTATACTTCTGAACAGAACTCACAATAATAGATGATGTGTCAAAAATCGACTGATTTATGACTTCACAAAGTTAGCCCTTTACGCTAACGCTAATGACCACTATAAAAATGAATATGCATGTAACGATTCACTCAACTAACGATGCAATACGATTTTTTGAGTGGCTTAAGAAGCCTCACCATATCCTCCGCATCACGGATGTCTGAGCCATCCAAAGTATCAATGTCACGGACATTTCGTCGAACGTCGTTGCTCAGGAGAGTCGCTGTCACACCTGCTTGCTATTCGAGATAGCGTTCGACCATATCCAGACTGCTGTTCCAGCACGTAGCGACATCGATGATTAACTTGTGCGCTGGAAGCTCCAGTAGTGTCTGTTTTGCTGCGAGTGCAGCTGTGGCTGTGGAGGTTCGATGAAAGAAGGCAGCAATGCGCCTCCCTCTGCCCAACAAATGGCTCACGCAGGGTACACTCAAACCCGCTTGGCTGGGTAAGTTCAAAGTGTGGGCAAAACACTTGACATGGGGGCCAGCCCAGCCTCTCTGACAGCAACATCCATATTCCTCGCGTTGTCCGTAACAACAGCAATTCGTTGGTTGGCCTTTTGAAGCCCCCATTCACTCACAGCTGATTTTAAAACTTCAGCAATATTAACCCCAGTGTGTGTTTCAAACAGAGGGCGAGTTTGGAGAACAAAATTAACCATCTCCCACTTGTTGGTTATCACATGGGCGGTGGCCGTAAGATAACTATGTGTAGCCCTGGAGGTCCAGCTGTCGGTTGTAATTGATATGCTATCTGCTTTTCTGAGGGTCTCAATTACCTTAGATTTTGTTTTCCTGTAAAGCACTGGCATGACAGTCTGACTAAAGTGGGGGCGTGATGGGATGGTGTATTTGGGCTCCAATGTGTTGACCAGTAGCCGAAATCCTTCATTTTCTACGACAGAAAACGGCCTCATATCTTTTGCCATGAAAACACTGATGCACCTTATTTCCGTGGCTCTCGCACTCGTCGCCCCGAGTGGGGCTGCAAATCCGCCAGTCAGTGTGGTTTGGCCTATTAATAGCTTTTTACGTGCAGACGGAGGTGACTGGAGCTTCTCACTGCGGTGACGGTTTGTATGCTGCATCATGTTAGTTGTGCTATTAGTGTATATTAAAATCTTCTTGCACTATCTGCACACAGTTTTTGTTTTTTCTGTTACTACCTCACCGTGTTCATTTTTAGTCTTCGGAAGGCCAAAATGCTGCCACAACTCCGATTTGAATGAGGATGGTGCATCCTCAATATCAACATCCACACTTGCCCCCGCCATGTTTGCTATTGTTTAGCGCTACAACTTGCTTGCTGCTATCGCGCCTGTAAAGCGAGGTCAGAGTATACAGCTTCAGTGGCCCTGCTGTTTAAAATGTGTATCGCGACTCGTTTAACATCTTCACCGACTTGAATCGTCACATATTTTCATCGATTTTCAACTGGCTAGGAGCGCATCGTTACATCCCTAAAAATGAACATAAAATCAGCCATTACTCCGACTGACCTGACTGTCAGTACATAGGTGTCTCATAAGTGCCTCCCTATAGGATGATAAGAAATATGAGATATGTTGCAAAATGGTGGAACAGTGAAGTCAGTAAAAAGGTGCTTAATGTAAATACATTGGACAATAGAAGGTAGGTGATACATTGAAGTAACCAACTTCTATGCTGTCTGTAAAATATAGACCAGGTATACCTACCACAAAGAGATCCGACCCGATTCCTCCACAGTGGTTCGCCATAGGCCATGGCCTAATAATATTTTCCCACAACGATGCCATTTCCACTCAGATTGACCTAGAATCAGTGTTCGTACAAGGTGCTTAAAGTGCTTGAAGTACTTGAATTTGACTTTTTGAAATGTAAGTCCTTGAAAACCCTTGAAAACAGTCATATTAATGACGAGGTACTTAAAAAGTGCTTGAATTATTTAAAGACAAAATATGTGAATTTACAAAGTAATTTTGAAGGATTCATTTTTTTCTATAAAACATAAATACGGTCTTTTCGCTCAAAATTAATGCCTCAGCCCACCCCCACCCCCCTCCTGCTACCCGCCTCTCGTTAACTCGCTCATTCTGACGTCACTCACCTGGAGCACATTTACAAAATGGTAAAGACGAAGAAATGCTGGGGAAGTGCAAATTTAATCCAGCATGGCTGGAAAAGGAGCCATATAAAAATTGGCTTCTGGAAGACCAAAAAAGTGTGCATCGTGCACATTGTAAAATATGCCAGAAATCCCTTGAGATTTCAAACATGGGCGAATCGGCACTGAAGGGTCACATGCAAGGGGAGCGTCGTGTTAGTGTAGTTGCACGCACTGGACCACCATCCGTCCGAGAATATTTCACCCCCACAGTCCCAAACAACAGGTAAGCATTTGATTTTTGTGATTAATATTTTCTGTTTAATTAAAGCACCATCCATTTTTTTCTGGCATTATTTGGTTTGTGTTATAGCATATGATCATGCTCTCATTCACTTAAGTGCTTTTCAAGCACGATAAGAGCCAAAGTAGAAATCAATTCATTTCTGAAGCAGCACTGTCTGAAGTGGCATTCTTTGCACACACACCCGACTCACACACACACACCGAGAGAAAAGCCGCTTCTTCTCAGACAGTGCACCAGTACCGTATTGATTATTTGAGGACGAAACAGAAAATTGTCAAAATGACAATTTTTGGGGAGTATCCTCATAAGCACAGTCTTAAATGATGTTCAAAGTCTTAAATGAAGGTGAAGAGCTGGAAGAAAACTGGATTTGTGTCAGATCCGTGACATGTGCATCAGGTCTTAAAGAAACAGCAGTCTAATAAACCCACTGCTGTCCGTATCATTAATGTTAATCAAAGAACAAAAGAAAAATATAAAATCACTCACTGCTCTTGATTGAATAACATTTGTAGCTTTAATAAGGATTCATCTATATTTTAATACATTTATTTGTCATGTCCATGTCACAGTTAAAACTTTTCCTGTTTTTTTTTCTACAACATTAAAACGTATGCATTTCACAAAGGTTTTTTGTGCTCAAAGTAACTTTAATATACATTATGTAATAAATTGTATACTGTATTTTGGATGTCTTATATCTGTAATTTAAGTGATAAACAATTTTACAATATAAACAATAGTTTTAGGGCAAGCAAGGCATTAGAATGCATTAAACTAATTACTTTGTAACTGTTACAACCAACACTGCATGCTTGCTAGATTGCCATGACTGAATAAATTTAGTGTAATTTAATTTGTACATCTTTTGCAGAACCCTCAACCTCATGGAACATCTGGAGACTTGGATTCTTGGGTCAGAAACAATGATACTTGGTGGGCTGAAATTCTTTGGATTTTAAAGAGTGTTACATCCCACTATTCCAACAAGAGTGCTGAGGATAATTCCACGTTATTCCAGCTAATGTTTCCTGACAGTGTGATAGCAAAATAATTTGCTTGTGGTGAAAAGAAAACATCCTACATGGTTAATTATGGCATTGCTCCTTATGTGAAGCTGCAACTGCTGGAAAAAGTTAAAACAGATTCAGGGTATGTCTTGCTGTTTGATGAATCATTTAACAAACTTCAGCTGAAGCAGATGGATGTGCACATTAGGTTTCTGGATTCAGTTGCAAACAACGTCTCCACACACTACTTGGATTCTGCCTTTATGGGGCATGGTAAGGCAGAGAACTCTCTGGAACATTTCAAGCACTTGACAGAAGAGCTTGATTTGAGTAATCTTCTTCAGATATCGATGGATGGGCCCAATGTAAACCTTAAATTCTACTGGGATTTTCAGATCAAAGTATTGGCTGAATGTACAGACAAACAACTGATTGATATTGGGACATGTTCCTTACATAGTGTACACAATGCATTTCAAAACGCCTTCCATGAAACTAATTAGCACATTGACAACCAGTTACTTGCATTTTATCGCCTGTTTCACAATATACCTGCACGAAGGGATGATTATGTCACAATAACTGGTTCATCACTGTTTCCAAAGAAGTTCTGCTCTCACAGATGAGTGGAAAATGAGGAGGTTGCTTCAAGAGCGTTAGAGGTGTTGCCTCATCTTTAGAACCTTTGTGAAAACCGTAGAAGCAGACAAGAAGTTTACCACTCCAAAGTGTAAAACATTCACAGTAGTGAAAGAAGCTTGTGAGGATCCACTACTCCCTGCAAAGTTGCATTTCTTTATCTATGTAGCAAAGCATGTGCAAGGCTATCTACAAACGTATCAGACTGATAGCCCCATGATCCCATTTATGACCTCAGACTGGGTAGACATGATCTCCACTGTAATGAGTAGAGTACTTAAAACTAATGTAATGGAGACAATGACAGACCCACTGAGGATGTCCAAGTATGAAATGAAAGATGAGGATGCATTAGGTCTGGCTAAGGTAGACCTTGGATTTTCCACAGACAGATCTCTCAGACAAATGGCGGGGAAAGTGAGTGAAAAAAGAATTTTGGAATTCAGAAGCAATGCAAGGCAGTGTTTCCTTCAACTCTTAAAGAGACTTTTGGACAAAACCCCCATTCGCTCCAGTTTTGTGAGACAGACTACCTGCCTTAACCCCAAGGCCATGGCCCATGATCCTGATGGATGTGAACGAATGTTCAAAAGGCTTCTGAACCATTTAGTTCAGCTAAAAAGATTTTCAGAAAGCAAGTGTGATGATGCTCAAATGCAGTACACAACCTTCATTAAAGAAGAAGTGGCTAGAAACCTGTCAAAGTTTAGGGACTTTAATATCCAGTCAAACACCCTTGACCATTTTTTCTCTGAAAGCTTGCAAGGTAAAGCTGAACTCAAATACCTATGGCAGGTAGTAAAAATTGTGCTTCTTTTGTCACATGGTCAGGCTACTGTGGAACGAGGATTTTCTGTGAATGCAGCCATGAGCACTGAAAACAAAAAGGACATCAGCTATGCATCACAGAGACTTGTTTGTGATTATGTCTCAAGTGTTGGAGGAGTTAAGAAAGTTCAGATCACTCCCAAAATGATTGCCAGCTGTAAAGCAGCACGACAAAGATATGAGGGTTCTCTCATCAAGCAGAGAGAAAAGAGAGCTGAGAAAACCAAATGCACAGACCAAGAGGATGAACGAAGAGAAAAAGAGGAGGCTTGAATCTGACATTGCCCACTTGGAACTAGAAATAGAAAAGGCAGCCACTATAGATTTAATAGTATTAGAAAGTCCCTGAAAGACAAAAAAGAATAACTTAAACGGATTTGTTAAATCTGCCATAACCTACATCACTTTGACAGGGCTTCTACACAAGACAAAGAAAAATACAGTTAATTATTTTATGTAATTTATACTGCAAGACAAAACCCTGTTGAATACTTCTGTAAAATTACTCCTGTTTAATTGGGAGAAAGTTTAATGTTTTTCTTTACTTCTGTTATAGCACTGAATAAGAATCGAATAAGAAGTTTATGACCTCTTTGTACGTGTTCTTTTATGCACAGAAAGTACTGTGACTTTCATGTTCTCATATTTAGAGTTGCCTCAGTCATTGAAAACTTTAATGTGCTGTATCTTATTTGTAATATCTTGTTTTATTTTGATTTATCTATTATCCTTTTTTAGAATTTAAAGTAAATAAAGTATATGTTTGATAAATGAGGTATCTGATTGTAGTCCTTGAAAACCCAAAAAATAGGGCTTGAAAAGTCCTTGAAAGTCCTGGAATTTCATTATACAGTATCTGTAAGAACCCTGTAGAATGCTGATTTTTGTGTTCATACCTCATTCCCCAGTAGATAGGTTCTTGAGGCAAATTTCTATCATGTCCGCCATCTTGGATTTTTCTTTACAGTGGAAATTTCATGAAACCTATAAAAATGTTCTACTCAACAGTAATTCTGACTGACCTGACTAGCGGCATACATGTCTTATACATGTCTCCCTTATAGGGTGTGAAAAGAGACTTTTACATGTAATTTCTTTGTATTTCAGAAAGATTCGCTGTTTACAAAAATAAACTGTATAAATAAGGAATATTTAATTTTCATTATCGATATCCTAGCATGCTTTGCGTCTGTTCAGTTTGTTCATGTTTATGTTTGTTGTAATTGATAATAAGGATACACAGCTTTGTTTTTTTGTGTCATCTTGTAAGTTATGTACAGTGGTACACTCTTGAATGTTTTTTGGGGATTATGGTCGTTTTTGGGTACAAACCATAGAAAGAAAGACCATTGTGTTTGGTGTGCTTTGCTGCTTCATGAATTTTCAGGCATTGCTGAGCTCTGAGTCTTTTGCGTGTTTCTGTTTAACCATGTGCTTGGTAGATTTTGGGGTGACCAAATCTTCCATAAAAACAAATAATCGTTGTGGCTGTATAGACCACCAATACCCGCTGTGTTGACGGGTTCCCCAGAGTATTCCACCAGGGGTGCTTCAGGATGCAATTCATTTAGCTAATATAAAAAAGATGGTGTTTCCATCTTGCTTCACACAATCTCTAGGCCACACTTCAAAACAGGGCTAGCCAAGTTGCTGTCAAAAATCGCCTGAACTATGGCTTGACAAAGTTAGCCCTTTATGCTAACTCCAATGACCACTATAAGAATTATTTTAAAATCAACCCATAGTCAGATTCACCCGACTGTCGGTGCACACGTTTCTCATATGTGCCCCTCTATAGGATTCTATGGAATAAGAGATAAATTGGCAAGATGGTGGTGCAGTGACATCAGTAAAAATATATTAATTGTAAGTACATTGGACAATAGGAGGTAGATGATAAAATTATGTAACCAAGTTCTATGCTTTTTCTCTTTGTCACACAATCATACACACACACACACTTAGTGAAATATTAAAGCTTTGTTTCTTGTGCCATCTTGTAATGTATGCACATTTACACTTTTGAAGGATTTTTTGGCAATTATGGTCATATTTGTGTGCCAACCATAGACAGGAAGACCATTCTGTTTGGTATGCTTCTACTGAACTATGACTTCATAAAATTAGCCCTTTATGCTAACTCTGATGGCCACTGTTAAAATTACTTTAAAATCCCCTGGTTGTTTGATTGACCTGATTGTTGGTGTGCAGGTGTCTCATTTATACCTCCCTATAGGGTTGTGAGGAATAAGAGATTAATTTAAAAATGGTGGAACAATGACCAGAGTAAAGAGGTGGTTAATGTAAGTCCATTGGACAATAGATGGTAGGTGATACAATGAAGTAACCAACTTCTATGCTGTCTGTATCTCTTTGTCACTCACACACACACTTGGTGAAACATTAAAAAACATATACTTGCAGTATCAAAATAAAAATTACCTTAAAATCAACAATAAGTCTGATTGATCTGCCCTTTGGTACACAAGTGTCTCATACATGCCTCCCTAAATGGTGATAAGGAATAAGAGATACATTGCAACATGGTGGACGAAATGGCCAATCAGTATTTAACAAAAGTATACACAATGTTCATGTGTGTATACCATTAAGGAACAATAACCTATGCACTTCTTTGTAATTGTGCATGTTGATTACCACCCCGATATGTCACTGTGTGCATTCGTTTTTCAATATCTCAAAGTCGGTGAAACCACAGTCGACAAAATTCTGACCATTTCTGACATAATCTAATGCTAATGCTATAAATGCTTTAAAACTCTTCTTCCCCTGAACCGTACATCAGATGTACTCGCCAGTAAATTTCAGGACTGACAATACTCCAATTGACCTGACTGTCTGTACATAGATGTCTCATAAGTGCCTCCCTATAGGGTGATAAGAAATAAGAGATATGTTGCAAGATGGTAGAACAATGACATCAGTAAAAACGTGGTTAATGTAAGTACATTGGACAATAGAAGGTAAGTGATACAATGAATTAACCAACTTCCATGCTGTCTCTATTTCTTTGCCATACATACACACACACACACACACACACACACACACACACACACACACACACACACACACACACTTAGTGAAACATATTCAAAAAAACATATCCTGGTAGTGTCCTACCACTGCATTTTCCATTGCCAGTGTTTTTGTCTATGGCCTTAGAGAGTGGACTGTTGAGTCAGAAGTTTGTATGACCATACACATACAGACACGAATGTGCCCTGCCAGACTATTTTCCTATCATGTTAACACTCCATGGCTATGTCTGTGTCTATGGCTTTAGACAGAGGACTGTGAAACATATTTAGAAAACCATTTACTTGCAGTGGTATGCCCCCTCTGCGGAAAAGAGAAGCTCCTCATTGAACCCCTCCTGGACGTCTGCCCAGCCTAGTTTCATCCTAGAACGCGTGATGTGTGCGATCTCTGCTCCCGATGGCTTGTACACGCTCACCAACTTGATCATGTGAATCCCGAACTCAGCCGAGTCCTTGGTGGGATCTGGCATCTCATTAGCAATGTCCTTCAGTTCATCCGGTCTCCAAGTCTTTTGGATGCTGACCTCAGGCATGCATTCGTTGTGGCCAGCCTGTCCTTGGGCTGGCCGTGGCTGTGGGTCAGGGTACGCCACTAAAGGAGCCAGAAGGAAAACCTGGTCAGGGTCAGACGATCGTGTGGATCTGGTAGTCATGGGAGCTGGTTCAGGTTGAAGAAATGAAAGCGGTGTGGGAAGAGAGAGTGGAGGCAGATGGAGGGTTAAACCTTGTAGGGGAGACCATGAGGTTTTCCAGCTTCGTGTAGAGGAGTGGCAGGGGCGGCGCCTGGGCTGGAGATAGAGAGGGGCCCGGAACTGGTGCTGGTACTGCAGGGATTGGAGTACAGTAAGGAGGTGGAATGTCACGCTCGTCATCCTCTCTATTTCTAATCCTTTTCTTCACTTTCTCATCACCCTCGGTCACACTTTCCTTTACCATTATCTTCTTACTCCCACTCTTAGTCCTTCTCTCAGCCTCTCTCTCCCTCTTACCATAGTTATCCCACTTTACTTTATCTTTCTTTCTTACTCTTTTCAAACTCTTCTAACTTCCTTCTACATTCTTTTAACTTAGCCTCACTAAATGTTCCCTTTAATGGAAAATCAACTTTGTGCCACAATACCACTTGTCCTGAGACATCCATGCCCCACTTATCCATCATTATCTTTATTGGTCCGATCAGTGGATCCGGCAGGCAGGCATTGTTCTTACTGCTGCCAGTCCCCATGGTGTATCTGCTCCCCTATCACTTGTACTCAAAACAGATGATAACACACACAAAAACAGTTTTAGTTCATAAGGGAGACATCTCTATTTTTGCACTTGTCACCAAACCATACAATTTTGTCAAATCTTCTCTCTTTTTATTTATTTTTTAATGTTTTATTATTTCTTTAGTTTATTTTAGTTTTAAAAAAAATATATTTTTAGTTTTGTTTTCGTTATCTTTCATGTAGTCATCTATGCCATGTCATAGCAATTTTCTTGTCTATACATGCATCTTATATTCATCCTCGATGAATTACAGTTTCCCCAAAACTGTTTACTGCGCAGCCTGTTCCACGAGGTGCCCCACGGGCCTGAACAAGTTTTATTAAAAGGTCTGAAAACCTCTTAATTAAAGGTCTGAAAACCTTTTCCCCCAATGGAGTTATTGTAAGAAGAAAATCAGTCTTACCCTTTAGTTTTTTATGTTCGGGATGACGTATCCGTCCACTGGCGCTCCCTGCCAGGTCCGAGGCGGGTCCCTTCTGCTCCGGCCTAGACGGAGTGTGAGCTCCCTGAACCACACTGTTATGGTCCCTGTGTGCAGTTAACCTTGGAGTCCCCGGGAACGCTCAGTGAATGGAGTTAGCCATCCCATCCTCATCGCTAAATTGTCGTGGAAATCACTAATGGGAAAGGCACAGAGACTGTAGATTCTTTTCACAAGTAAGCTTTATTCAAGATGTACAAACCTGGAGCAGTTAACAAGCACTCTCTGCAGAGTCAGGCCAGGAGCTCTCCGTTGAAGGTTGAGCTCAGGTCTATATACATTCAGTACAGCCCTCTGTGTCCCCCTCCTATGCATGGTTAGTCTACATGTCTCACCAGCTTCTCTGTGAACTTCGGCTTAGAAAGATAACAAGATGTTTACAGCCCTTGAGAGGTTTAGCCCAAACTATAGCTATCTGTTGTAGGCACATCCTGTACAAGTGAGCATAGCCGAAACACACAATGGCCTTACTAAATTACTGGATTATACTTAGAATAAGCAAAATGATTTCATTATACTATGGAATAAGAAAATTTCTACCACAGAATCAAGTGTGATCTTATTTTTTGACATAGGTTTACACCATCTCCGACCAGACGTGAGTTTGATCGTGAGGATACGACAAAGATAATATTGATGAATACCAGCTCTGCCGGTGAAATGATCATACGATCATTTTAAGATCAAATTTGATCGTACGCACGTTTCGCGATTGAGGGCCATTGTCATTCATGCAGGTAGTTGCACTCACCTACTCTAGCCAAGACACAAATGGTAAGATTATGTAAAAAAAAATAAGATTATGTAAGATTATGCCATAATTTAAGATTATGCCAATGTAAAAAAATGTGGATTTGGGAATAATGGGGTGCTACATAATATCTAAACCAGGGGTACTCAACTCTTCATGATTGCACTCACCTGGTGTCCTGCAATTGTTATTTTTAATGTATTAATGTTTAATTGTAATTATTATTATATATTATAATGATATTTTACAAGCAAATTATTATTTTTTTAAATAAACATTAAAGTTTCACCACATGAAATTAGTTCAGTTTAACAGTGTTGACTTTAAAATGGGACAGACACAAATGAATCACTAGCCAAAATAAATTAATAATCTTTTGAAATAACTTTGTCAGTGAAACAATAACTAAGAACATTTCAGATTTTTTTTTGATTAGTCAGTTACTTTTAACCCTAACCTATTTTGTGATTTCCAATTTGCAATTATGTCTTTATGTAAATGTCTCCATGGCAGGTGGAAGATCAAAATGCATTTCCTGCCAAGCAAATTTTTATTATGTGGGTTCTGAAGTTCTACATCGTTCTTGAAGAGACATAGGTTTGACAGAAATACCACAGGTGTGAGGAAATCTATTGATTGCTGTGCATGCTTTGGCCCAGGTGCTCTTAAATGAGTGGTTCATTAATTGAGTAATGTGATTAGCTCCTTGTGTTTCCTTTCGCTTTAATAGCTCTTTGTTCCTTTGTTTAAGGTGCTGGTGCAGGTGTGATGTAAGCTTCATTTTACAAAGACAAGTATAACCATGACGAGGTCATGGCTAAAGTGAAAGATCATTTTCCAATGTTTTCCTTCCATCGGCAATTAAACATTTTTTGTTTGATTTAATATTCAGTTTGTGTTTGATATTTTCTCATCTCCTTCCTCTAGCTCAATTAAAACATACACCGATCAGCCATAACATTATGACCATTGACAGGTGAAGTGAATAACACTGGTAATTTCGTTATCATGGCACCTGTCAGTGGGTGGGATATATTAGGCAGAAAGTGAACATTCTCTCCTTAAAGTTGATGTGTTGGAAGCAGGAAAAATGGGCAAGTGTAAGGATCTGAGCGACTTTGACAAGGGCCAAATTGTGATGGCTAGAGCATCTACAAAACTATAGCCCTTGAGGGGTGTTCCCGGTCTGTAGTGGTCAGTACCTATCAAAAGTAGTCCAAGGAAGGAAAAGTGGTGAACCAACGACAGGGTCATGGGCGGTCAAGGCTCACTGATGCACGTGGGGAGCGAAGGCTGGCACATGTGGTCCGATCCAACAGACGAGCTGTAGCTCAAATTGCTGAAAAAGTTAATGCTGGTACTGATAGAAAGGTGTCAGAACACACAATGCATCGCAGTTTGTTACGTATGGGGCTGTGTAGACGCAGACCAGTCAGGGTGCCCATGCTGACCCCTGTTCACTGCCGAAAGTGCCTACAGTGGGCACATGAGCATCAGAACTGGACCATGGAGCAATGGAAGAAGGTGGCCTGGTCTGATGAATCATGTTTCCCTTTACATCACGTGGATGGTCAGGTGCGTCGCATACCTGGAGAACACATGGCACCAGGATGCACTATGGGAAGGAGACAAGCCGGCGGAGGCAGTGTGATGCTTTGGGCAATATTCTGCTGGGAAACCTTGGGTCCTGCCATTCATGTGGATGTTACTTTGACACATACCACCTACCTAAATATTGTTGCAGACCATGTGCACCCTTTCATGGCAATTGTATTCCCTGATGGCATTGACCTCTTTCAGCAGGATAATGCGCCCTGCCACAATGCAAAAATGGTTCAGGAATGGTATGAGGAATACAATTAAGTTCAAGGTGTTGACTTGGCGCCAGATACCAGAGCACACCTTCAGAAGTCTAGTTCATGCCTCGATGGGTCAGGGCTGTTCTGGCAGCATAAGTGGGACCTACATCCTAATGTCATAATGTTATGGTTGATCAGTGTATTTACTTCAAATAGGAAGACAAATAAAAGACTGAACAGTGATCTGGGCCTCTGACCTTCCTTGTTCTTTCACTCAACTCAAACTAGTTCTTTACATGTAAGGTAAGGTAGTTAGATAGAAGGTAAGGAACTGAGTATAGTCACTGCCCCTCAGCCAGAGTGTTTTTCTGAATTTGTGTGCTTTAGACATGTCTTCATTTGTATTCAAAATTAGATTGATTGACTTGTTGTGTGGCTTCTTGTGATTTATTTTAACAGTTAATTTAATATAATCAGCTTTGAGAATGCAGTGTTGGCGCACAATTTTCTACTGAACATATCAAAAGGCATGTCCCAGGGGATAGAAGAGTGAAGGATGAAATTACAGGAAAGATGGAAATACAGTATAAATATGACATTTAAATGTATGACTTTGTATAGTTCTAGTTTATACCCCATCAGCATGTCTTCAGCAGAACTCATGGAGAATGAGTTACAACGGCAGTGCTTCCTGTCAGAGTTAATCCAGAGGAGGGGCTGGACACAAGACCTAACTACCAGGCAGCCTCCTCCCACCCCTAACCTAACACCAGGTTCCTTTTCCCAGTGAGGCCTAATTGGGATCGAATGTTGTGTAAATGTTTTCAGTACACATATGCCAGCAGGACCTAAAGTGAATTAGGTCTCCCTCCATACTGAGTGTAATTCAATGTGCCTGGATCCTACACTTAAAATGCAATTTGTCTTCAAATATATATTTCCAGTCATTTTGTGATTAGTGGTGGTCAGGAGGTTTTATCCACATCAATTCAATGAGGCTGGAAAAAGTGAGTTATCCTTAGGTGATCATTTTTAATGGACCTTCTTTCAGGAATGTATTCCTTTAATGTAAAATGGTGTTCATGATATGAAAATGTCTAACATTCTTGTGCATTGACTGAATCCAACATGTGAAGGCTGATATGTAAGAAATGGTAGAGGAGAAAACTGTGGTCAGTGTACAAGACAAGCTCTGATAATTAAATCTGGGGTCTAGTGGGGTGAACATTCTGAATGTTGAAGATATACACTGATCAGCCATAACATTATAACCACCTGCCTAATATTGTGTAGGTCCCCCTTTTGCCGTCAAAACCAGGGGCGAAAATCTGATATCAACTTTGAAGGGGACAATTACATGAAATTTTTATGCATTGAGTGCCTTTCAGATGGTAGACACGAACACTGCCACCTTGCCAGCTAAGGAACACTATACATTGCATTGTAAACTTCTCTCATTGACTCGAATTCAAACAGCTGCAAAAGCTGGTTGATGTTACTGTAGCTTACTAGCAAATGTCAGCTAACCGCTAGCTAACATAAAGTGTGACCTGTAAATTCAATGTAGTGAAAATGAAGGCTGGTGACGGTTAGATATGGGTTTTATTGTATTGAGTGGTAAAAAAATGTCTAACATATTCTTTGTTTGAACTACTTACTGAAATCCAACCGACTCTGTCAGATTCCCACCCATGCACTGTACCTGTATGACGTGCCACTGCTGAGGGCTAGGGGGGCAGTGGATCAAACCATTGTGAGGCAAAGGGTGGGGGGGGCGCAATTGTTTTTAACTTAAAAATGCGCTATTAAGTGTCTATAATCAGCACAAGTGCGTTCATTGCGTCTTATCAATATTATTGAAATTACATAGTTATGTTTACAGTGATATATTGGGGGGGACAAATCATAGTTTTCCCCAGGATGAGGGGGTTGTGTCCCCCCTGTCCCCCCCGGGATTTCCGCCTATGGTCAAAACAGCCCTGACCCGTCGAGGCATGGACTCCACTAGACCTCTGAAGGTGTGCTGTGGTATCTGGTACCAAGACATCAGCAGTAGATCGTTTAAGTCCTGTAAGTTGCGAGGTGGGGCCTCCATGGATCGGACTTGTTTGTCCAGCACATCCCACAGATGCTCAATTGGATTGAGATCTGGAGAATTTGGAGGCCAAGTCAACACCTTAAACTCGTTGTTGTGTTCCTCAAACCATTCCTGAACCATTTGTGTTTTGTGGCAGGGCGCATTATCCTGCTGAAAGAGGCCAACGCCATCAGGGAATACCATTGCCATGAAAGGGTGCACATGGTCTGCAACAATGCTTAGGTAGATGGTACGTGTCAAAGTAACATCCACATGAATGGCAGGACCCAAGGTTTCCCAGCAGAATATTGCCCAAAGCATCACACTGCCTCCGTCGGCTTGCCTCCTTCCCATAGTGCATCCTGATGCCATGTGTTCTCCAGATAAGCGATGCACACGCACCCGGCCATCCATGTGATGTAAAAGGAAACGTAATTCATCAGACCAGGCCACCTTCTTCCATTGCTCCGTGATCCAGTTCTGATGCTCAAGTGCCCATTGTAGGCGCTTTTGGCAGTGGCCAGTGGTCTGCATGGGCACTCTGACTGGTCTGTGGCTACGCAGCCCCATATTGCGATGCACTGTGTGTTCTGACACCTTTCTATCAGTACCAGCATTAACTTTTACAGCAATTTGAGCTACAGTAACTCGTCTGTGGGATCAGACTACATGGGCCAGCCTTCGATTCCCACATGCATCAATGAGTCTTGGCCGCCCATGACCCTGTCACTGCTTCACCACTTTTCCTTCCTTGGACCACTTTTGATAGGTACTGACCACTGCAGACCAGGAACATCCCACAAGGGCTGTAGTTTTGGAGATGTTCTGACCCAGTCGTCTAGCCATCACATTTTGGCCCTTGTTAAAGTCGTTCAGATCCTTACGCTTGCCCATTTTTCCTGCTTCTAACACATTAACTTTGAGGACAGAATGTTCACTTGCTGTCTAATATATCCCACCCACTGACAGGTGCCATGATAAAAAGATTATCAGTGTTATTCACTTCACCTGTCAGTGGTCATAATGTTATGGCTGATTGGTGTAACAGACAAAGCAAACACGATTCTCTATTCTTTCTGACATATAATAATATTTGTACAACATATTTCCTTCGGAATGGTTTGTATCGTTGCTGCCTTGCAAAGTGATCCTTGTACGTGCTTGATCTAAATGCCCAGACTGGGGGGGAGTATAACTACTTCTGTTACGATAGGATTTTCTGTTAAAATCCCTGTAACACCAGTAGATGAAGACAGCCACTCTTGTGGGATGCAGTAGCTGGGAAAAAGCCTGTAATTAACAGTAAGATGATGCTCAACCAAGCATGGTGTGGGACTTCCACGGAATGGCTCGTTATCAATCCATTACACCCCATAACTCATTTCGCCTGCAAATTACACCAATCATCCACAGAGAAAATGAAGGTAGGTTTAATGCTGAAACTAATCGTTACAGAGGGAATATGGAGATGCTTGCAGCTCATCTGAGTTACATTGTCATTGAGAATGTTACATTACACCTCTACTAGAATGGACATTTTAGATAGCTAGAGTGTATGAGGTGAGAAGTATGATGTGTAGGTGGTTGTGTGTATCTGGTACACTGGTTAAGCCCAGTTTTTCTGTGAGAAAAAGCAATTGAAATAGAGAGCCAAGATGAGCCATCTGAAGCCGAACTGAGTGGGAGTTTTTTTCCTCACAAGGAGTTACAGCCCAGCAACACAGAGAGCAATGCACTGTACATATTTCATAAAGAGAGGGGGAAAGAATGAGGGAGAAAAGAATGAAGAAACATTGCAGAGGTTTGCAGAAGGTTCCAGAACTTGATGCCAATTCTTTTAAAAGCCTTCAAGTGTGTCTTGTAAGACGAAAGCAGTCAACAGCCAAAGGTCCTAAAAGGTTTGAACATGGCCTAATTCTCCAGCTGCTATTCACATAATACACTGTGCAATGACTTGGTGCTCTAAGATGGTAAAATAGAGTAGTGACAGTCAACAGGAATTTCTGATACTTTGCTTGCTTGTACATGTGTACATCTGTGTGATGACATAAGACCTGACAGACCCCCTGCACAGCTGACCCGCTGAGCAAAGCTGTATGTCAAGGCAACTGTGCACTTAAACTCAGTGACGAGACAGGACTTCCACTCTACCAAGCATACTGTGCTCACTCTCTTTTCTAGCGATGCAGTAAGTCCAACAGAGAGAGACTTTATAATTTCTATTGCTGTTGCATTGTCCTGAGGGTACAGGCAAGTAAGCATTTAATTGAATTGTCCATACCTTGTCAATAAGCCCCTAAGGTATACAAAATAATTGCTAACCTAGGTCACAGAGCAGGGTTGGGTACATTTTGGTGAAGAAGGAAAAAGCTCTGGGACAGCCGGCCGGCTGGCAGGGCACAGTCCACACACTTGCTTAAGGTGCCCAAGGGCAACAGCATAAGACAGGATAAATATTCCATCTCTATGTTTCTCAGTGTCTCGACTTTCAGCTGCCATGAAAATCTCAATTTACAGGACAAGCTAATGGCTGACAGACTAGATGTAAGCAACAGAGGTCTGGGACCTTTGCAAGTCAGCAACATGGCTGGAGGACTTTGTTACAAGATGAAAACCATCCTGTGTCCAAAAGGTCCTGCGAAGAATTAAAGCCATGCAAATAGAGCACAGGAAGAATCATTTGTTCTAGTCCCAACCCCAAAGATAACTCATAAATTCAGACAGTGATGTGTATCCAAGTGGGATGGTGGTCTTTACAGCCTTCGAGGCTTGTCTCCAGTTATTGTGTTTTTACCTCATTCATGAGCTATGTTCAGAAGGCCATACTTTGTACTCTGGGTGAAAAGTTGAAAGTTGCTTTGTTTGCAGAAGGTGCCAGATAGGACCTTTCATAAACGTAGCTGCCAGAACAAGTAGAGTTGTACTGTAGGTATATAACTACCGACCAGAATATCACGGGTCATAGTCTAGTGGTCACTTAAATCAGGCTGTGATGAGACAGTCTGAATGTGGAGAACTCCCTGCTCCTCCAAGATGAGAGAGATGACAGTGTTACCCACAAACAGTGTTGCCCAGTATTATTTTAATTTACATATACATTGCTTCAAAAAATTAAGGGAACACTTAATTCACACATCGGGTCTCGGTGAACGAAAGTTATAATGAGACCAAAATGATGTAACAACAGTCAATGGAAACCAAAATCACCAACCAACTGAGGGCTGGATTCAAACTCACACCGAATTTCATCACGGCAATTCCTAATGTGACTCAGTAGTGTGTATGGCCCCCACATGCCTGTATATGCACTCCCGACAAAGTCTGGGCATGTTCCTGATGAGACGGCGGATGGTGTCCTGGGGGATCTCCTCCCGGATCTGGATCAGAGCATCCGTGAACTATTGGACAGTCTGTGGCGCTATTTGGCGGTGTCCGGTGCAATACATAACATCCCAGAGGTTCTCAGTTGGATTCAGGTCTGGGGAACATGAGGCCAGGCACTGTCCTGCACCAGGAGGAACCCAGATCTGATGATGGGTCTGACGATTTCATCCTGATACCTAACAGCAGTCAGGGTATCGTTGGCTAGCACGTGGAAGTCTGTGCGACCCGCCAAGGACCATCACTGACCCACCGCCAAACCGGTCATGCTGGATGATGTTGCAGGCAGCATAACGTTCACCACGGCATCTCCAGACTCTTTCACCTCTGTCACATGTGCTCAGTATAAACCTGCTCTCATCTATGAAGAGAACGGGGTACCAATGGCGGACTTGCCAATTCTGGTGTTCTCTGGTGAATGCCAGTTTGGTCAGACACATGCACAACAGTAGACCACTGGAGGTCATTTTGTAGGGCTCTGGCGGTGCTTCTCCTGTTCCTCCTTGCACAAAGGAGCAGATACTGGTCCTGCTGCTGGGTTGATGCCCTGTCCAGCTCTCCTTGTGTAATGGCCCATCTTCTGGTATCTCACTGCAAAAAATATTTGTCTTATCAAGTATATTTAACATGTTTTCAGGTTAAAAAATCTAACCATCCTTAAAATAAGGTAATTTTTTCTTAACAAGCTAGAATATACCACGTGTTTTTAGAAAATATGCCTTGAATATTGTGTAATTTGTCTTGTTCCATTGGCAGATTATTTCACTTATTTCAAGCAAATATCTCCTCAAAAATAGGTAAATTGTCTTGTTCCATTGGCAACATTTTTTGCAGTGCTCCTCCATGCTCTTGAGACTGTACTGGGAGCAAACCTTCTGGCAACGGCACGTATGGATGTGTCATACTGGAGGAGCTGGACTACCTGTGCAACCTGAATGAGTTGCAGGTACCACCTTATGCTACCAGTAGTGACAAGGACACTAGCAAAACGCAAAACTTGAAAAGAATCAGTCAGGGACAAGGAGCGAGCAACTGTGACCACCACCTATAAAACCATTCCATTTTGGGGGTTGTCTTGCTGTTGCCTCTCCAGTGCACCTGTTGTCACTTTCATTTGCACCAAAAAAGGTGACATTGATTCACTATGGCGTATGCTTCTTAACTGGACAGAATTGATATCCCTAAAGTTTAATTCACTTGGTGTTATACTGTGATAATTGTGTTCCTTTAATTTTTTTGAGCAGTGTGTTTTGTTGTTCTGTAAGTGTTAGTATGTAAGTCCATATATCATTACATTTAGCTGTATTTTTTCTGTTATATACCTTCACAGGTTACCTAAATTATAAAATGTTTCTTTCATCTGCTAGCTTCTTTTTCTAACATGTTCCTGTATAATCTATACTAGTTCCCTGTTAATGTAGCCTTGCCATTCACCTTAGACGGGTCAATCTGCCAATGCAGACATAACAGTATTTTATAATATACTTTACTTATGTGTTCAGTCTTACTTTCCTTAGACTATTATTTATATTAATCTGCTATAATGTATGCTAACATGCTGCATTTTTCAAAATCCTGTACATTTGTTGCTACTCCAATTTATAAGACTGTAGGCACTTAATTGCTATTTAAGTCTCTCAGTTCCTGTGGGGAAATATTATGACCAATAAATGTTAAACCAGAGACAGTAAGAGAACTGAGACAGCCCACTTGATGACACACTCTTTTTACTTTTTTTTGAGCAGTGCTACTATGGTCAGCTTATTACCCCTAGAGTTGTACTCCCAGCACATAACGCAGAGAGTATCTTACACTCGCAGGAAGCAGTGTAAGAAATGCTATACAGTACAAAGACACTGCATAAAGCTAAGCATAGAGTCTAGTAGCTGAGGCATCTTAGGGTTGTCCAAGGCAAATGCAAAGACATGTTGAAGACCTTGTTTGAGCCTTTTGAATTGTACCCATAATAAGTACACAATGTACAAAGGTACTACACAATAAAATGACATCCAACTAGGTATCTGTTAGAAACATCAAATGCGGAAGCATAAGGGAAATAAATGACAATATGACATTAATCCAGCACCATAGAACAGCTAATAGACTTGTATGTATTGATCTTGCTCTGTGGAGAAGGGTGTCTGGAGAAGATTTACAATAAGTACACTTGCTCCCATAGAGGAGGGCAGAGCAGACAGCAATATGACTACATGAAACAGTGTGGTAGAAAATGAGACAAGGAAAAAATACCCTTGATAGAGGAATGACCCCTCAGAACCATAAGGTGCTGACAAGGTTCCTCATTTAGCCCTATAACCATCTTCTCGCAAGTGAATCAGAATTGGGTTCTTCTGTCTTGAATATAGAGTGAACCCCTCTGGCTGTAAATATGGGTTGTTGTGGTTCTTAGTTTGCTTTAACTAAGATTGCTTGCCCAAGAACAGCAAAAAGCATACAAGGCTTTCATTGTGGTCCAAGTGCAATAGAGACTGAAAGGAGATCTGACCCGCTGACATCTGCACCTGGCTGAGAACCTGAGGAGGTGCCAGAGGATAGCCTCAGGGTAAAAAATCTCTAGTGGAAAAGTGCATTTTCTGATGTGGGCAGAGAGTCTCTGCACAGAAAATCATTTTTTCCTAATGTCTCACATTTCTGTCAGACACAATACCCCTTCTTATAAATTTAGGAATTTCACTGCATTACAAACTTCCTCAAAAAAGGTTTAGAGATTGTGTGTTTAGCCATGTTATACATGTATTGCCATTCACAATAGAAGAAAAGGCTGATTCACTGTAATTTCCATGACATCTCCATGGAATCTCCATCTTTAAACAATTTTAAACAATTTCATATGTTAGTTTAATACAAACTGAAAATTAAGGGTAAAAAAATTCAATGACTTGTATTGGCTGTTTTGGCAACAACTCTTCCCAGATTAATGTTTTCCTCCTGTTTGGGGACGGTGTTTGGGAATTATGGTTCCTTCAGTTTGGGGATGGTGTTTGGAAATTGTGTATTTGTGGTTCCTCCTGTTTGGGGACGGTGTTTGGGACATGGGGTTCCTCCTGTTTAGGGATGGTGGAGACTAGATGCTTTGTTGCCCCTAACAGGTTTATCACTGAACATCACACCAAGATATGTGTATAATAATACAAACATGAATAGTTTACGATACTACTGTAAAAAATATGATAGCAACCAATCAGGCATGTCATGTCACCGCAAATCGGACCTCTACCTAAACTCTGAACTATCTCCATAAAGCTGCAAAAGCTTAAACAAACAGGTAAACCAAACAGTTTAGGAAAAGGCACATCTTCCTAAATTTTTGGATTTTGAGTCTGAGGGCCGTTGTTTCCCCACTTCTAGTAAATCGGTTTGATAAGCCTTCAATAAGGAGGTCACATTGAGAGATCTGATTTACTAAACAGAGACTTGGTATTTTTTCTGTAAATGGAGGCAGTGAAGTGTTAGTTGGCTCTATTGTAGGAAGTTTGCGAGACATCTAGGGTGCTGGCCGATATTAAGTCTGGCCACAGCTTATTTGCAGACATCGAGAAACACGAATTTCAGAGGAGTGGTGGGGCTGTAAAGGAAAACTTGAGGAAACATGCTTGAGGAGGATATACATTTCTGTTGTCGTCCCCTAGCTCAGTTCTGGGGAGCTGATCTTCCACTTGGCTTGTGGGTAAGAGGGGCTACTGAGGAAGATGCTGGTTTGAGAAACCTTAATTTAACCTGCCCTAGTGAACAGTTTGCAGTGCTCAGAAGACAAGGGGGTTTGTAAGCTCTATTATCTTCAAAGCATTGAAGGTCACAATGGAAAATGACAAGTAGAAAATATGATACCTACACACAGTGAAACATTTTTTCAGTACAGAAAGTCCAATGCTCGGCTGCAATTTCTTTCATGGTTCACTTGTGAACAGTTAAGCAGCGAAATAGAAACGCCAGACAAGGTGAAGCAAGAATCTTCAATCGGCAGGAAAGCAGCTTTTTTTAAATAAATTTTGAGGACACATTATTTGCCACTCAACCTGTCTGTATACAAACTCTCTTCTAGAGTTATGGTGTTTAAGGCAAAATCCCAGCAGGTAATGTTGAGCGAATAATTAAAACACTGTGTGTGGAGTTGACTAGGCATGATTATTTGGCTCCGCTCTACATGTCTGGTAAGTCTTTTCCAATGTCAGCATGTGACACAATGCATCAACCTTGGGACGAGTTGAAAGCTGAGGGAAGAAAGCCAGGCAGAGGGGCAGAGAAGAGAGGAAGAATGTCCTAGGCAGTCACAGCCTGTGCCAACTGGAGTCTGTGACAGGAGCAGCCAAAGTCAACATGCCCCGTCTGCCAGCGAGGCGAGAAGGAAATAACACAGAGGAGGCAGACAGCTGCATGGAGCAATGTCTAAGTCTCTGGCTGCAGGCAGAGACTTAAATAAAGCCAGAGAGTTAAATAAAAAATAGATTGGCCATGCTTTTAAAACTGATCTCAAATTCAACATACTCCTATAGTCATACAGTTATGGCTAAAAGTATTGGCACCCTCACACTTTCTTCAAAAAAGTCCCAGCGTCTCAGAAAATAAGATTAAATTGACCAAAGTATTTGATCTCCACAATTCCTTATTTCACTGTTAATATTACAGGAACTTTCTTTTTGATTCAGGTGCTAGTGTATATTTTTAAGACAGAAATTAGAAATGACATTGACGAAATGATTGCCACCCAAGATTCAATAATTGGTAGCATAGCCGTTGGCTAAAATAACAGCAACTAATGCTTCCTATAGACATGAATGAGCTTTCTGCACCTCTGTCTGGATAATTTGGCCCCTTCTTCTTGCGCAATCTGCCTCAGTTCTCCCGGATTTAAAAGGGTGTGCCTCCCAATTGCTGTTTTCAGATCTCTCCACAGGTTCTCAATTTAGTTCTGTACTCAAAGCTGACAGTTCAGGTTCAGGACAGTCCAGCATTTGGTCTTGAACCCTTCCTGGCTGCTTTTTAAGTGTGTTTGGGGTCATTGAACTAATGGAATAACCATGACTTTTGATGAAGACCCACTTTATGCCTCTGGGTTCAACACTGCAATTTGGTATTCTCTTGATTTCATGATGCTATGTACACATTCAAAGCACACAGTTTCAGAGGCAGCAAAACAACCCCAAAATATCAAGGAACCAGCTCGATGTGACTCCAGGGAAGGATTAACGATATACCAAAAAATCAAATTTGGTCTCATCTGACCACAAGAGATTGTGGCATGTTCAGGTGTTTTGGCTAATTACAGTCTGGCTTTCTTATGTCTCTCTCACAGCAGTGGGGTCTACTACCATACAACCCCTGCAATTGAGTTGGCGATGGATGATGCAAGTTGAAACTGTTCTATAATATCAGTGAAGGTGAGATTGAATTTGTGTAGCAGTTGATCAAGGTGCTTTCTTCCCCATTCTTGCGACCACGTTTAGGGAGGATGGTTACAGTGACATGGGCCTTAAACATCTTGATAACATTACGTACAATGGAAGAGTAACATCAAGGTCTCTGGAGATAGCCCTGAGACTGTCCATTATTGGCTATACACAGTGACACAAAATGAGAGAATGAGTAATTTTCTCAATTCAAACTGGTTGAATGAATGATTATCAAATTGCACCTTTTTCTTTCCTTTCCAAAAAGTTGAAAAGGAAAGTTTTGAGTGAGGAACAGAAGCATTCAATTTGCAGTGGTCTCTTAATTTTAACCCTTCTGTTCCTCACTCAAAACCTTCCTTTTCGACTTTTTTGGAAAGGAAAGAAAAAGGTGCAGTGGTCTCTTAATTTTTTCCGGAGCTATATGTACCATTTGTAAAGAAAACATGAGTGAGCATGCAAAACACGTCTTTTATTTCTTATGGGATTCACATTCAACTGTAGGTCATAACAGAATGGCACAATCATAAAACAAAACATGGGAACCAAGAAAAAAATGAACTGACCCCTGTTCAAAAGTCTGCATACTCTTTGTTTTTAATACTGTGTATTGCCCCCTTTAGCATCAATGACAGCGTGCAGTCTTTTGTAATAGTTGTCTATGAGGCCTCGAATTCTGGCAGGTGGCATAGCTGTCCATTCGTCTTAGCAAAATGCCTCCAGGTCATGCAAAGCCTTTGGTCGTCTTGCATGAACTGCACATTTGAGGTCTCCCCAGATGATATCTCTGCACATTTGAGATCTCCCCAGATGGCTTGATGATATTAAGGTCAGGACACTGTGATGGCCATTCCAGAACCTTCACCTTTTTCTGCTGTAACCACTGGAGGGTCAACTTGGCCTTGTGCTTAGCGTCACTATCGTGCTGGAAAGTCCAAGAGCATCCCATGTGCAGCTTTCATGCAGAAGAATGCAAATTGTCTGCCAGTATTTTCTGATAACATGCTGCATTCATCATGCCATCAATTTTCACAAGATTCCCCGTGCCTTTAGAGCTCACATACCCCCAAAACATCAGTGAGCCACCATCATGCTTCACAGTGGCGATGGTATTCTGTTCACTATAGGCCTTGTTGACCCCTCTCAAACATAATGCTTATGATTGTGACCATAAAGCTCTATTTTGGCCTCATCACTCCAAATTACAGTGTGCCAGAAGCTGAGAGGCGTGTTAAGGTGTTGTCGGGCATGTTGTAACCAGGTTTTTTTGTGGCATTGGCGCAATAAAGGCTTCTTTCTTGCAACTCAACCATGCTGCAAATTTTTGTTCAAGTATTGTCGTATTGTGCTCCTTAAAACAACCATACTGTATTTTTCCAGAGCAGCCTGTATTGCTCCTGAGGTTACCTGTGGGTTTTTCTTTGTATCCCGAACCATTCTTCTGGCAGTTTTGTCTGAAATCTTTCTTGGTCTACCTGACCTTGGCTTGGAATCAAGAGATCCACTTCTTAATAAGTGATTGAACAGTACTGATTGGCATTTGCAAGGCTTTGAATATCTTTTTATATCCTTTTCCATCTTTATAAAGTTCCATTACCTTGTTACGCAGGTCTTTTGACAGTTCTTTTCTGCTCCCCATGGCTCAGTATCTAACCTGCTCAGTGTATCCACGTGAGAGCTAACAAACTCACTGACTGTTTATACACAGACACTAATTGCAATTTAAAAAGCCACAGGTGTGGGAAATTCACCTTTAATTGCCATTTTGACCTGTGTGTGTCACCTTGTGTGTCTGTAAGAAGGCCAAACATTCAAAGGCATGTAAACGTTTGATCTGGGTCATTTGGGTTATTTCTATTCTCATTATGATTTCAAAAGGAGCCAAACAACTATGTGATAATAAATGGCTTCATATCATCACTATCCTTAAATAAAAGACAGTTTTTTTTGCGTGATCAGTCATATTTTCAAAATCTATTTCTGCCAGGGTATGCAAATTTATGAGCACAACTGTAAAATGTAATTATTTCTAACTTCTTTCTAGGTGACAATAACATTGTTTGGGTAATTTAAGGATTTCTTTGTGGAATAAGCTAAGATTTAGCAAATAATTCATATGTTGGGGTTGCGTTCAACTGCAAACCGATACATACACAGGGATTCCAAAATATTCTTACACTTCAACAGTTTTCTAGAAGAAATGGTAAATTATTTGAATACAGTGCAAGGGTGCAAATACTTTTGGCCTATGTATATCCTTTGTTGAGTGGGAACATCACAGAAAGCATCATCTCCATTATCATGATAGGACATCATGGATAGGATCTTATTCTCAGGAGCTTTGTTGGCATTAGGGTCAATAGTAATTCATCTAGCCCAGTTAGGACAAATCTGGTTATTGATGTGTCTTACTATGAAGATTTCATACAAAATTATTATTATTGACCAATTTGAAGCATTATTGCCTTATGGTAAAGTATGGTGGAGGTGTCTAACATTTTGGGCATGTATGGCTGCCAGTGGAACTGGCTCATTTGTCTTCATTGATGATGCAACTACTTATCACAGCAATAGGTTGAGGAGTTTTTCAGGATCAAAAAGTGGAAAGTTCTTGACAGGCCAAGTCAATCACTTGACCTGAATCCAGTTGAGCATGTGTTTCATTTGCTGAAGACATTACTGAAGACAAAAAGCCCCAAAATGAACAGGAACTAAAACAGGTTGCAGTAAAGGCCTGGAAGAACATCACCAGGGAAGACACCCAACGTCTGACAGTCTGCACTTTAACCTCTTAGTCAGTTTTATTTGAAATCCAATGGAGCACAGGGCTGAAACAACAGAACTTGTGTCGCTGTGGAAATGCATTTGGACTGCACTGTAGGTCCACGTAATTAAGTCTTGTTGCTGAAAACCATAAACCTTTTGTTGCTTTAGATTAATCAAATAATATGATCCCACAGGTGCAGGTTTGCTGTTGTACACTTAAAGTGGTCCATGGTCCATGGCTACAGTGATAAAACGACATTTGACGCGTTGCGCCCATTTGGCCCTCTGCTGTTGCCATCCATCCCCATAGCATCCTCTAGTCTTATCTTGAGTATGCCGTGAGAACCTTGGGGTCTCTAAACAGTAGCAATATAATCGAAAATACTATGATAAACCCAGCACCTAGGTAACAGCCCCATGTCCCAATGAACTACTCAAGACTTTCAGTTTCAAGAACGATGAACAGAAAACTAGGCATTAAACAACATCCACAGAGGACAGGCCTGCAGGTGCATCACAAAAAATTAGAATATCATGAAAAAGTTCATGATATTCATGATATAAGTTTTCCGTAATTCAAATAAAAAAGTGACACCTTCATATATTCTAGATTCAACATTTCAAGCCTTTTTTTTCAATCTTCATGATTACGGTTTACAGCTCTTGGAAATAAAAAATCCAGTATCTCAAAATATTAGAATAAAAAATGTATAATACAGAAATGTCGACCTAAGAGCTCTAATCAGCTAATGCACTCAAAAGACCTGCAAAGTTTTCCTAAGTATGTTAATTTATGCACTCAATACTTGGTTGGATCTCCTTTTGCACGAATTACTGCATCAATGCGGCATGGCGGCAATCAGTCTGTGGCGCTGCTGAGATGTTATGGCCCAGGTGGCTTTGATAGTGGCCTTTAGCTCATCTGTGTTGTTGGGTCAGGTGTATCTCATTTTCCTCTTGACAATACCCCATGATTCTCTATGGGGTTCATGTCAGGCAAGTTGGCCGGCCAATCAAGCACATTAATACCATGGGCAGCAAACCAGTTACCAGTCGTTTTGGCACTGTGGGCAGGTGCCAGGTCCTGCTGGAAAAGGAAATCAGCAGCTCCATAAAGCTTGTCAGCAGATGGAAGCATAAAGTGCTCTAAAATCCCCTGGTAGATGGCTGCATTGACTCTGGACTTGATAAAACACAGTGGACCAACACCAGCAGATGCCATGGTACCCCAAACCATCACTGACTGTGGAAACTTCCCACTGGACTTCAAGCAACTTGGATTCTGTGCCTTTCCACTCTTCCTCCAGACTCTGGGACCTTGATTTCCAAATGAAATGTAAAATTTACTTTAATCTGAAGAGAGGACTTTGGACCACTGAGCAACGGTTCAGTTCTTTTTCATCTTCGCCCAGGTAAGATGCTTCTGATGTTGTCTCTCGTTCAGGAGTGGCTTGACACTAGGAATGCGACATTTGTAGCCCATTTCCTGGACATGTCAGTGCGTGGTGGCTCTTGATGCACTGACTCCAGCCTCAGTCCACTCCTTGTGAAGCTCCCCCAAGTTCTTGAATCGGCTTTGCTTGACAATCCTTTCAAGGCTGCAGTCATCCCTGTTGCTTGTGCACCTTTTCCTACCACACTTTTCCCTTCCAGTCAACTTTCCATGAATGTTTTGATACAGCACTCTGCGAACAGCCAATCCTTTCAGTAATGACATTTTGTGGTTTACCCTCCTCGTGGAAGGTGTCAATGAGTGTCTTCTGGACAACTGTCAAATCAGCAGTCTTACCCATGATTGTGGTTGTGTGTACTGAAGGCTCAGGGAGTTAATTAACTGATTAGAGCTTTTCTCAGGTTGACATTTTTGTATTGTAAACTTTTTATTCTACTATTTTGAGATACTGGATTTTTGATTTCCATGATCTGTAAGCCGTAATCATCAAGACTGAAACAAAAAAGGTTTGAAATATTTCACTTTATGTGTAATGAATCTAAAATATACTGTATGGTGTCACTTTCTGATTTGAATTACAGAAAAAAAATAACTTTTCCACAATATACTAATGTTTTGAGATGCACCTGTATAGTTCACATCACATGCTCCTTGTAGTGCCCAGACAACCCCAATCTAATGCAATTGGATAGAAATATACTTTTGCCATTTCTGTATAGTAGATTTTTGCAGTAATAGAGCCTGCTATATCTGTTTAGTATGGTAAGAAATCAGTTTAAGGAGCTTCAGTTCCACCTAGTGGCCACTGTGACAAATAAGTCTTTCTTCAATTGTGAAAGTATTATTGATAGTGGACAAACATAAGATGTATGTATAAGATTCTATCAATGATTTTATTGAAAGACAATTTGCAGATACAGTTCCTATATCCACGAACTATGAAATGAGCATACACTCCACATACCACAGTCTCCTAACCTTTTCGCACAATAGTGGAAGTCTAGTGCCTGTTTCAATTTTAATGTAGTTCACTTGGAATTAATATCAAGGCACTCAGTGTAATTCTTAACACCAATACCTTCATTCAATACTGAAGGATCATCACTTGAAATCATGCATGGGTTAATCGTCTGTATGGGCCATTAATCAGATATTATATTCACACATAATATGATAGGATATAATTTAATTAATGTTTTTAATCATAACACTTTACCAATTCCATTCACATGTATTTACAAACAATAACAGAAAACAGTAGTGTTTGCACTGTTTTAGTTCAAGTGAGGTTCACAATACCAATATTTTGACTTCGATACAGTATCGTTTGGTATACTCAATACCAAAACGATACTGAAAAACTGAAACAATACTTATATCTGAAACGATACCACGGCAATCATGTGACCAATAACTGAACCTTTCTTGAAATACATGGTCATAGAGCTTGTAAACTAATGGGTTTAATAAGCTGACTCAGTAATATTGTGGCAACATGGCATTTCTTAGATCAGTTCAGAATCCCACTTCCTCATCTAAATCCCCAAAGACTGTAAGGTCGCCAGTTTTCCTTAGAGTAAGCCTAGTCCAACTATTAAAATAAAATACACAGAAATAGCTTCTGTCCAGGACTATTCAGAATCTGCTCCCAAAAAAATACTCCCAAGAGATGGACCGCAACTAATTATAATTACATCTCCTCAGATACAAATATACACTGGCACAGATCTATGACAATGGATATAGAAGTCCCAGAAAGAAGCCAATTGATGGAACAGAACCACAGATTTCTTCGAGAGGACTGTGTGTAGCACCAGAGTTAAATATGCTACAATTGGGGTTGACAGACCCTTTTTTAACTCCTGAGCTGAGTTAAACCTAAGCTCTATTGGCCTAACCTGGATGTGCATTCTCCATAGTTACTAGATCTATGTTGAAAAAGATTGTGAACAAAAAATGCTGTGCAGTCCATAAGCATTCAAACAATGACAAGTATTGTTGTTTTGGCTCTGTATTCCAGCACACTGGAGTTGAAATTAAATTGCTATGAGGTTAAAGTGAAGACTTAACTATAAATTGAGGATATTTACATCTATAAACCATGAAGATTGTAGGTGAATATGCTCAACAGACACAGAGCTAAAACAAAACTTGTGTCACTGTCCAAATACTTATAGACTACACTGTATTTGAGCCAGCACAGTTTTATTCAGGTTGGCTTAGTCAGGCCTAGCCTGGGCAGAACTCAGCCTTAGGCTGAGATAGGTAAGGGTATTACAACGATTAGGGTGTGTCCCGATGCTCTTTATCTCCCTCATACAGTGTTTCTCTTGGTCTCTGGACAGGGTGACTCTTAAAGTTTCAGCACTGTGGGAGCTGTGCCAATGATGGGGAAATCCCCAAACTAGCCAATCAACAACAACTAGGCCTGTCGTCGAACTACAAGTAGGCCAACTTTATCAACTGGGGAATCCTGACTGATGTTATTATCAATGTGAGGTAATATGTTTCTGAACCTTATAAGGACTCAAATTACAAAATGTCACATTGCTGTCCTCACTCTGCAAGTGGTCTCTAGATGTAGTGTAAAATCTCTTTGCACTGTTTCAAAATTTTAATATGTAGCACAAATACCATCAAAGTTTTCTTTACTCAAAGAGTTTGGACTTGCACCACAAAATACAACCAGGGAAACTAAATCAAAACACACTTTGTCTACAGATTGCTGGCAGGGTAGGAACACCATTTTGTCATTTGGGTGAACTAGCTCTTTGCTATACTTTAGTAATGTGCATACGGAGACAAACTGATCTCAGAAAATGTATAAGGTAGAAAACATTAAGTGCAGATTTGCATAATAATGGCAAAAAAAAAAAATCTGTTGCTAAAGCATTAACAAATGTGTAGTAAGGACTTTAAAAATGTTAATATTGTGCTATAATTAAGCAGTAAGGAACGAGGAGGTGTGGTATAGCCACTAAACCACGGCTAAGAGTTGTTCTTTGGCACTACGCATCGTGGAGTATATTGACAATATCTCACAAACCCCTGAGACACCTTAGTAGTATTATAAATAGGTTTTCAATGCAATTAGAGCATTAAAAAATGATGTCATACCCATAGTATACAGTCTCATATACCACAGCTATCAGCCAATCAGCAATAAGAATTCAAAGCACCAAGTTTATAATACCTAAAAATACAGTGTATATCGTATGCAGCCAAGACAGATAAACTTAATGAAATCGCCTACAGGCTCATGGTGACCAGGAGACTGTTCAGCTGAAGTCTCGGTCAGGGAATATGAGAGGGGCAAGCAAGGTCCAGAGGTAGAGAACCAGGCCCAGCCAACTAGAGCTGATCTTCACCCACACGGCTGGCATCGTGCTCTGCATGGCCTGGGTGGTGGTGTCAGGCCTGCAAAGGAAAGTAGGAAGATGTGAGTTCAAAGGCTGTATTTATAGCCCTATGAGACTTTCCTTGCTGGTCTCATACCATTCAAGTACTTAGTCTGAAAACACAGAACAGGTCATATATAGGGCCTTTAACTTTTCTGAAATTAAATGTTTTGCTTTTTTGTTCCTCCAGGTTTCTTAAGTGTTTTTATGTTTTAACCCTGAAAATCATGTAGTTAATCCCCCCGACCACAATGGAGACGGTGGGGAAAGAGTTTTTGTAGGCCAGGGTTACGGTCATAGAGCCAAATATGCTCCCTCCAAGTATCTAACTAAGGAGGTCCGATTCTTATCACTCTGCTCACTCAACCCGGAACCCTTTAACTGGTACACATATGCTGATATAACGTATTCCCCAACTACAAATCCACAATTGAGAGCATACGCATTAGAGCACCGAGTAACAAGGCAGACCCCCCCCCTCCCCCAGTGCAGTGCCAATCTGCTGTGCCCTATGCCTTACCTTTAGGCATTGTCTGTATGCTGTGACATTTCCTAACATTCCCTAGTTAGCCTACAACACGTACTGGTACCAGTTGGTGAGGGTCATCATGATGTAGAGGGAGGCCAGGCAGAGGTGAAAGTGGAAGAAGGAGTAGCTATAGGTGACCTCCTCCTCCTCGTTATCCACTGCCCTGTGTACCCCCTCCTTTCCGGCCTCGCCCTCTCCTCCATACCCACCGCCGCCTTCCTCCGTCTGCATCAGCTTATTCATTTGGGTGTTGCTAGATGAACGGATACTGGGGGAAGGAGGGAGGAACAGAGCATAAGAAAAAGGAAAATAAAATAAAAGCTTGAACAGAAGCAGACAGTAACAGAGAAGGGAGACCGGGGGTCAGCAACGGAGACCTCTCCAGATCATAATGTAACATCGTAGCATAACATGAAATGGAACAAGCAGTCATGATGTTGATCTGAATTGAAGAAGCAAGCTACCTGGCATAGAGAGTGCAGAAGAGGAATATTACCAGACCCACAATGCTCTGGGCGTCCCACCACTGCACATGTCCTGGGACGTTGGTGGGGGTGGACTCGCTCAAGCTGACATTGGACACCAGTGCCAGCAGGCTTGGGTTACACTTACGGTCTGTGAGAACACAACACATACTCATACAGTTATGGGAGTAAACATGCACATAAAGCATATCTGCAGTCTTGAAGAAGGCAACAGAAAGGTCTCTAACCATACTATCACAACAAGAGTTCAAAACTCCAGGAATGTTCAATAAAATCCCTGGTTTCCCAGAAATCCTGAATGGTGGATTCTGGATATGCTGCAAAGTCTGGAATTCTGCCCTGAAAATTCTGTAAGAGCAGGGAATTTATTGACCCTTGTAACCCTAACCACAACAGCTATGCCATGTTTCTCTGAAATATGGAAACAGTGCAGCTTCTTCTACACTACAAACACTGTCTGAAGTTTTGTACAGACCCATTACAAGCATAAGCCATTAGCAGAACCAGGGTTATTTTCTGTGACCTAACCAGAAAGCACCTTCAGGCCCTTGTAAATGTTGACTCATTCAGTAAAGGTCAGTGAAATACCAAATCCTGTCAAACTCATTAGGCTAAGACGGCGCTGCAGTGGTAAGAACAGCTAAGACAGACATTCAAAACTGGTCAGGGAAAGTTAAAATGGCAGTAGAGAATAACAACAGGTGGCAAGATCTCTGCTGATACTGGTGTGGGGGCAGGGGGCAGAGACTCACTTGGATTGTTGGTCATGGCGGACCATGTGACATACATGGTGTAGAGAAAGATGATGGAGGCTTGAAGCAGACCGGACTGGGGCTGGGCTTCCTGTGACACATAAAAAGCACAGGCACTGGTAAACACTTGTACAAAGCTAGAGTTGTATGCGATGCACACAACTAAACGGTACTAGACATATACAAATAAAAGCATTCCATTACTGAACACTGCACTGGTAGTTTTGGACATAATTGCTAAAGCCCCTTTGTTTGACAGGGAGGAAGGCAGTGAAAACAACAAGAATACCTGTACTTTGGGCAGGACTGAGATGATGGAGATAATGACGCTGAAGATGAGGTTGAGGCTGATGAAGACCTTGTGCTCTGTGCAGTTGTCAGGCTGGGTATAGTAGACATAGAACAGCACCACAGCAGTGAGCGCCAGGGCATAGTGGAGGAAGGTGAATGACAACAGACCTGAGGTACAGAGAAAGGGCCAACATGGAGAGAGTACATTAATAATGTCATGTCTGGCATACAACTTGATACTCTGTAGATACTTATTCTATATTCTATCTAGAATAGCGTCCTTCAAACCAATTCCTGGAAAGCCACATTGTATGCAGGCTTTTGTTCCAGCCCATTCGCCTAACAATGCATCAAACTCATCGAGGGATGAATAATTAGTTCCTTGGCTAGATAAAAATATTGTAAACATGGGATTTCAACCCTATGTGGAAGATCAGCTATTTACAAAAACATTATGCTTCATTCATGCTTCCGTTCCCTAACAGAGTAAAAACTAGGGTTAGAATTCCTTTCAGTTTGATCCACAAATTTAAAAACAATATATTTTTGTTATTGAAATTTTATTTCACAAATGTTTAGCAAAATGTTTCCCAAAATTAAACTGCATGTTTTCTTACCACAACAAAATTGCAATATGTTATGGATATTTTCTAAAATTATGTAAAAATGCAAAATAATCCCATGGGCACTATATTTAAATTAGGTATTAGCCAGGGGGGCATCAACTCCACGACCACAATACCTCTGCTGCCCTAAGCCTACAAACTGCCACGGTAACGTAAAACAGCACGGATATACTACATCTGGAAATTCAGTTGTAAATGTACCTGCGAACCAGCATTTTGAGTTGCCCTCCTCGGCATTCCCCACCCAGATCTTGTTCCAAGAGTGGGCAAAATCGATGAGGAGGATGAGCTGAATGATGATGAAGATGAAGGAACCCACCACGCCAAAGTAAAACCACACTGAGGGAGGAATAAGACCGGTCAATACAGCAATAACAACCCAAAGCATGGGGTGTAAGGAAGAGCAATTTGCATCAACTTTGAAGGCAAACTTACCAAAATGATGTATATTCAGAAAGTAAACAGCAAATTTATACAGTAACATTGAAGAATTATGTGCAACTACACCTGTGTTTTAGTCCATGGCTACCAAATTATAACCATTGTAGTGGTGGTATGAAATTCAAATCATACAACCACTACACTGTGGTTGACTGTGAGGTTATGAAATGTATTTTTTCATTCTTTCTAAAAGTATAATAATGCGGTTTGCAGTGCTTTCACTACAGATTTAGTTCTTGCATATTCAGAGTAAAATGTCTTTCTCCCCCTTTTATTAGATATTGTGTGGTGGTATTCAAATGGTTTACAGTTCAGCTTGGCAAGTTTGGATTACATGGGACTGTTTCCACATTGCGTACTGAAATAGCAAGCTTAAATTCAGATGTGCATGTTTCCAATAGAGTTCTGAGCGGGCCAGAAAATTTGAGCCCAGTCCAACCCAAGCCCTATTACCTGAAGCACAAACTCAGGCCCAGCTCAAATCAGATAAATACATAGAGCCTGAACACAAAAAAAACGACATCAAAATCATAGACCTCTGCTTCTTCTGCAACCGTGCCTCTCAGGAATTACGTTCGTATGGAACTACACTGCTCCAAAAAATTAAGGGAACATGTAATCACAGTATAACACCAAGTCAATTAAACTTCCACTCAACAAAATCTGTCCAGTTAGGAAGCATAAGCGATTGTGAATCAATGTCACCTGTTTGGTGGAAATGAAAGTGACAGAAGGTGCACTGGAGAGGCAACAGAAAGACAACCCCCAAAAAGGGAATGGTTTTGCAGGTGGTGGCCACAGACAATTGCTCTCTCCTTACCCTTCCTAATCGATTCTTCTCTAGTTTTGCATTTTCCTAGTGTTCTTGTCACTACGGGTAGCATGAGGTGGTACCTGCAGCCCATTCAGGTTGCACAGGTAGTCCAGCTCCTCCAGGACGGCACATCCATAAATGCCATTGCAAGTAGGTTTGCTGTGTCTCCCAGTAGTCTCAAGAGCATGGAGGAGATACCAAGAGACGGGCCATTACATGAGGAGAGCTGGACAGGGCCGGAGCAGGGCATCAACCCCGCAGCAGGACCGGTATCTTCTCCTTTGTGCAAGGAGGAACAGGAGGAGCACTGCCGGAGCCCTACAAAATGACCTCCAGCGGGCTACTGGTGTGCATGTTTCTGACCAAACTGTCAGAAACAGACTCCATGAGGGTAGCGTGAGGGCCCGACGTCCTCTAGTGGGATCTGTGCTCACAGCCCAGCACCGTGCAGGTCGATTGGTATTCGCCAGAGAACACCAGAATTGGCAGGTCCACCACTGGCGCCCCGTTCTTCACAGAGGAGCAGGTTCACACTGAGCACGTGTGCCAGATGTGAAAGAGTCTGGAGACGCCGTGGTGAACGTTATGCTGCCTGCAACATCATCCAGCATGACTGGTTTGTCGGTGGGTCAGTGATGGTCTGGGGAGGCATATCCTTGGAGGGTTGCACTGACCTCCATGTTATTCAACAGTACCCTGACTGCGGTTAGGTGCCGGGATGAAATCCTCAGACCTATTATCAGATCTCATGCTGGTGCAGTGGGCCCTGGGTACCTCCTGGTGCAGGACAATGCCCGGACTCATGTGGCCAGAGTGTGTAGGAAGTTCCTGGATGATGAAGGCATTAATGCCCTTCACTGGCCCTCACGTTCCCCAGACCTGAATCCAATTGAGAACCTCTGGGACGTTATGGATCGGTGCATCCGAAATTGGCAAGTAGCATCACAGACTGTCCAGCTCACTGATGTCCTGATCCAGGTCTGGGAGGAGATCCCCCAGGACATCATCCACCATTGGAACAGCCTGTGATTTGTTGACTTTGATTTTTGGTGTGAGTTTGGATCCAGCCCTCAATTGGTTGGTGATTTCGGTTTTCATTGACAGTTGTTATATCATTTTGTTCTCAACGAATTACACAATTTACAGAAAAGATTCTAATCTTTAATATATTTTGTTCATCACGACCCGATGTGTGATTTAAGTGTTCCCTTAATTTTTCAGAGCAGTGTAGTTTTAGTTCTGACTTGGGCTGTCACGATTATGACATTTTAGTTGACGATTAATTGTCACACATAATTGTGATTAACAATTTAATTGTCTATACTGTAAATGTTATGCCACTATTATAGCGTAAGCCTAATAATATTGTAAAAATACATGTGGGAGATCCGGAGATGATTCTTTAGATTTGTGGTGTTTGCACCGCCACCTTTCTGGGGCAAATCCGGCAATTTGCCTCCTCCAAATTATTGGTCTCACCTCCTTTGGTTTGGCTTAAAACCAAAATTTGCCCAGAGAGATGCAGTAGTGTTCGGCTTTAGAATTACCACTAAATCAATGCTGTTAACGATTGCTGTTCACAAAACACAACCGCAAAGCAATGACAATAACATTTCGCTGCACACTGTGATGTTTCACCTCTCGCTCAGCTGCAAATATTATAGCCTAGCTATTTGAAACAGCCTTCCTTACGTAAAAAAACGTGTTTCAGCGTTTAATATGCAATGGGACAACATATTTCTATCCATACATTTTAATGTGCATTATGTAATTAGGAAATATGGTTGGAAATGACAAATTTCAACTTACAATAATTTCGACTAAACTAGGTTTAAACATACTAAAATTAAGAAAACGAGTTCCAGTAAAGGATCTGCACCTATAACTTTCCGAAGAGCTGTCAAACGCTCTTCTGCTCCCATGCACTAGGCATCCTAACTGATGGAAATAGACAATTTGTATGGTACTTGTTCAGACGTTTCTAACATTGGCCTAATAACCCCTTATTCAGCTTGTAAACATATGATCTTGGAATCAAGATATTGTGCAACAAGATTGTTGTCTATAAAATCATTGCGATCTGACTCAAATAAATGCAATCAGGCAATTATGCCATAATTGCGACAGCCCTAGTTCTGACAGAAATGTATGTTACTGAAATTGCTTATTTTGAGACTGCAAAAGCAAAAATGTGTGTTTGTTTGACAAGCATGTTGTCTCTTGCTCTCCTCACCATGTAAACCAGATGTTAAATCCAGCATGTACACAGCTTTTTAAAAATGTTTTTAACAATTCCACAAGCACGAACCCAGCCAGGGTCGATTACATGCTTTAGGACTGAAGTTTAACAATGATGATGATGCAGGGTAGTCTGTACCAGTATGAAAGGTTCCATCCGGGATAAAGAAGGCTCCCACAGTGATTCCAACCAGGATCAGAAACTTAAAGAACCAGAACCTAGAAACAAAATACAAGTATAGGAGTGTATCCGGTGTGGTTTCACAAACTGGGCCACAAAAACATTGTTACTACAATCTTGAATTAAAATAGATTCAAATGATTCCCTCTCTTATATTAACACCATATACACATCACTTTGAACATAAAACAATGTAATGTAAAGCATAAATGTGTTTTATTTGGATAAGTATTTATCCCACTCAGTCAATACTTGCTTCAACCACCTTTGTCAGTAATTACAGCTGCATGTCTTTTTAGTAAGTCTACCAGCTGGTTCTACCAGCAAGCACAGTCCTCTGCCTATAGCTCTGGGGACTTGGAAGCTTTGAGGAGGTCAAGATATGACCTATGGAAAGCTATCTGAGATGCAAAAAGAGACTACAGGAATAAGTTGGAGTCTAACTACCACAGCTGTAACCCCAGACGTGGTGTGGACGGCAACACATCGCAGACTACAAAAGGGAGGAAAAGCAGTGATGCCTGTCCCGCCGCATCTCTCCCGGTTGAGCTCAACATCTTCTATGCATGGTTTGAGGCGTCCAACACCATTCCCATGTGAGGCTTGCTGAGGACCAGGACAACTGCTCTCTGTCCCTAGCCACTGCTGGCTTGAGGAGAGCTTTTAAAAGAATGAACCCTCAGAAGTCACCAGGGCCAGATGGCATTCCAGGCGGTGTCCTCAGGGGGTGCGCCGACCAGCTACCGAAGGTATTAACCTCAATATTCAACCTCTCCCTGAATCAGTCTGCAGTCCCCACCTGCTTCAAGCAGACCACCATGGTCCCCGTGCCAATGAAACCTCCCATCACCTGCCTGAATGACTACTGCCCGGTAGCACTGACCTCAATCATCATGAAATGCTTCGAGTGGCTGGTCAGAACCCACATCTGCTCCAACTTTCCTGACACCTTGGACCCCCTTCAATTTCCACTGCCGCCCCGACAGATCTACAAATGATGCCATCGCCTTGACGGCACACACCGCCCTCTCCCACCTGGAAAAGGGTAACACATTTGTGAGGATGCTGTTTGTCAACATTATTGTGCCTGCTAAGCTCATTCCCAAGCTCAGGACCCTGGGTCTTAACACATCCCGTTGCAACTGGACTTCCTGATGAGCAGACCCCAGGTGGTGAGAATGGGAAACCTTACCTCCTCTGCACTGACCCTGAGCATCGGTGCCCCTCAGGGCTACATACTCAGTCCCCTCCTGTACTCCCTGTTCATGCATGACTGCATGGCCACACACAGCTCCAACGTCATACTGAAGATTGCGGACGACACCACCATCCTGGGTCTCATCTCCAAAAACGATGAGACCGAATACAGAGGAGGTAAATGACTTGGCAACATGGTGCCAGGACAACAACCTCTCAACGTCTGCAAGACAAAGGAGATGATTGTGGACTTCAGGAAGTGGCAGAGAGGGGGATCATGCCCCCATACACACTGATGGAGCTGAAGTGGTTAGAGTCTCCCAATTCAAGATTCTCGGTGTGTTCATCAAAGATGATTTCACCTGATCCAGGCAAGCGGACTCGGTTGTAAAAACTTCCCAAAAGCGCCTATACTTCCTGAGAAGACTCAAGATGTTTGGCATGTCTGCAAAACTCTCACCAATGTCTACAGGTGCAACATTGAGAGGATCCTGTCAGGCTGCTTTAAAGCCTGGAATGGCAGCTGATCCGCTGCTGGCCGCAAAGCCCTCCATAGGGAGGTGAAGTCAGCGGAGCACATCATCTGCTGCCATCTCCCTTCCAAGCAAGGCATCATGGAACATCATAAAAGACTACAGCCACCCAAGCTCTTTTCACACTGCTGCCGTCGGGCAGACGTTACCGGAGCACCAGGACACGCACTTCCAGACACAAACAGTTTTTAAGTTTTTTTTCCCCCCAGGCCATAAGGCGTCTCAACCAGCAACATCGATATTATTATGCTCTGGTCACTTTCTATGTACATTCAATGTACATTAGCAAATTTTAATGTATCCATTTATAGACACTACACTTTTGTAATATTTAAAAATTTACAGTCTATATTCCCATTTCTACATTCACTGGAATTGCTGCTAGTCTCTACTATTATGTATATTTTTTATTTTTGCTATATAAACACTGCTCAAAAAGAGCGAACACGTAATCACAGTACAACACCAAGTCAATTAAACTTCAGGGATATCAATTTGTCCAGTTAAGAAGCATAAGCCATAGTGAATCAATGTCACCTGTTTTGGCGCAAATAAAAGTGACAACAGGTGCACTGGAGAGGCAACAGAAGAAAAACCCCAAAAAGGGAATGGTTTTGCAGGTAGGGGCCACAATTGCTCTCTCCTTATCCTTCCTGACTGATTCTTCCCTAGTTTTGCATTTTGCTAGTGTCCTTGTCACTACTGGTAGTATGAGGCAGTACCTGCAGCCCATTGAGGTTGCACAGGCAGTCCAGCTCCTCCAGGATGGCACATCCATACGTGCTGTTGCAAGAAGGTTTGCTGCGTCTCCTAGTACAGTCTCAAGAGCATGGAGGAGATACCAGGAGACTGTTACACGAGAGCTGGACATGGCCATAGAAGGGCATCAACCCAGCAGCAGGACTGGTATCTGCTCCTTTGTGAGAGGAGGAACAGGAGGAGCGCTGCCAGAGCCCTACAAAATGACCACCAGCAGGCTATTGGTGTGCATGTTTCAGACCAAGCTGTCAGAAAAAGACTCCATGAGGGTAGCATGAGGGCCCGACATCCTCTAGTGGGACCTGTGCTCACAACCCAGCACTGTGGAGCTTGATTGGTATTCGCCAGAGAACACCAGAACTGGCAGGTCTGCCATTGGTGCCCCGTTCTCTTCACAGATGAGAGCAGTTCACACCGAACACATGACAGACATGAAAGAGACTGGAGACGCCATGGTGAACGTTATGCTGCCTGCAACATCATCCAGCGTGACCGGTTTGGCAGTGGGTCAGTGATGGTCTGTGGAGGCATATCCTCGGAGGGTCACACAGACCTCCACGTGCTAGCCAACGGTACCCTGACTGCTGTTAGATATTGGGATAAATTCCTCAGACCCATCGTCAGATCTTACACTGGCACAGTGGGCCCTGAGTTCCTCCTGGTGCAGGACAATGCCCGGCCTCATGTGGCCAGAGTGTGTAGGCAGTTCCCGGATGACAAAGGCATTGATGCCATTGATCCCCCAGGACACAATCCACCGTCTCATCAGGAGCATGCCCAGATGTTGGTGGGAGTGCATACAGGCATGTGGGGGCTATACACACTACTGAGTCACATTTTGAATTGAAATTCACACAAGTTGGAACAGCCTGTGATTTCAACTGTTTACTTTGATTTTCGGTGTGAGTTTGAATCCACCCCTCAATCGGTTTCCATTGACTGTTGTTACATCATTTTGGTCTCAACGAATTACACAATGTACAGTAAAGATTTTGATCTTTAATATATTTCGTTCATCGAGACCCAATGTGTGATTTAAGTGTTCCCTTAATCTTTTTGAGCATAAATAAATGCTATTCTATTTTAATAAATAGAATCGTTCGGGAGACAGCCCTTTTCCAGAAATGTCTTCCTGACTTGTTTAAAATGCTTCTTGGTGTCCATGGTGTAATGGTTTGGATATGCTCTCAGCCATACTCTGGGGCCTTCCAGAAACAGGAATATTTCATCTGACATTGTGCTATTTTCGAAAAAAAGAGGAGTCTACTGAACTGTGACATTCGAAGGCAACTGGATTAGGGATGTCACGAGAACTGATACTTCGGTACCAAGTTGATGCCACAATTCAGAAAACATGACAGTACTCGTTTTTGTACAGTACCGTAAGTACCATAGGTACAGGGGATCCAACACGTGAAAGATGGCGGCAAGCGCAGCTGCCACTCCGCCTTGACTCGTCGAAAAGAAAAACAGTAAGAGTCGTGTATGGAAGTACTTTGCGTTCGAGGCGGATGGTCAGTGAGTAATAAATTCGCAAAAAACAGTATGCAAACTGTGCCTTCAAACATTCAAGACTAAAGGAAACACTTCCAACTTGCGAAGCACCTCAAAGACAAAACATCCAGATTTATTTAAATAATTCAAGGTGCGTTAGTTTCAATTCATGTTACATTAACAACGTATCCAAAATGTTATCCTTGTTATATTCTTATCCTGAAATACACGTCACCATTATTTTTGTTTGAGACAGCTGGCATTGCTGTGTAGCCTAACCAACTATGTTCCATACGACGTTTGCAATGGCTAAACGCTAAAGGCTACCATGTTAAGGCTAACGTAATGTAACCATAGTTCATAGTAATAGTCTACCATCCTTACCGTTCAGTCTGTGTCATCTGTCATCAAAATATAACGTTTGCGTTTTAAATAAATATTTCGGGATTAATGGTCTGTCACCATGTCAGTAAATTTAAACTACTGCACTCTGAGTAGAGGTGTATGTGTGTGTGTGCGCGCGTGTGTGTAGCCTATGCTGTTTTCTTACAGTTATTCAGCCGATAACCGAAATCTCAATTTTCCTTTCACAGTATCAACCAGAGGCTACATGCCACTGTTGCTGTTTTTTTATGTTCAAATGTTTCTAACAATATCTAACAATATATAACAATAATGTATGTTCTCTAAATTTGAGTTTAAATGTCACAAAGAGGTCTAATTGTATGCAACCTATAACAAACTAAACAGGCAAAATGGGTTGAAATTACAGAACCATTTTTAAGAAGTATTTTCACTACAACCTGTTTTGCAAGCAATGAAGATTGTGGTTGATTTGAGCTCACCCATTCTGAATGGCTGCACGTGGGTCTTTGCTGCTCTGCACACGGACCATGATGGCAGAGAAGAAAAAGAAGAAGCAAGTCATGGCGAAACACATGCGGTACACAGACTTGTAGCCCACAATGACATCACAGTTTACATGGTTCTCCAGGCCCGGTATGGTGCTCCCACCCTGACAGAAGCCTGGAATCTACAGAAGAAAAATCAGAAAATGCCATTCACATTTAATTTGGAAAAGCATTTCTAAGACACCTTCACATTAAGTGCCAAAAGCATTTTTTTTTAACACAAATGTATTCAATTACTTAGTACATTCATTTATACGGACAATTGTACTTGGTGTAACAGTGCTGCTAGTGGTCGACATAGACAAAAACATAACATCAAATTGACAAAATTGTATACAAAAAAAGGAAATACTTTTGTTTCCATTGCATTCAGTCCGAAAGGGTTTCACACTGCCCAAATTGAAGTGGACCAAATTTTGGAAACAAAAAACATTTAGTCTGAAATGTTTTTCAGTCGTTGGCCAGAAATTTGGCGCAAAAATAAACACAACACAGTAAGAAATCTCAAGTCTATGCTCTAAGCTCTGATGCATGTATATTTTGGATCCTCATCAACATGATTGTAGGCCACCTACTACTAGCCATGATCCAGCTTTGATGTTTGTATCAAACCACCTTTCAAGAATACATTAAGCAAAAATGCCTCTCAAGTTTGTCAATATTGTACTGCAGGCACTTGCATAGGGCACAGACTGCCACCAGAACAGAATATCGCAGGAGATGACAATGACAATAGTTTCCTAGTCCCTGCTGACAAAAAGTGTCACCATAAAACAATGTATCCATCATGGTTGTTTTCAGAGTTAACTTTTGAGTTCTCATCTCACCAGAGAATATATTTCCCCATCTTTGCTGTATCTTCCACACAGGATTGTTGGTGACAGATTTTTAACAATGGCTTCATGCAAGTTGTTCATATAGCCAAGCTTAGTGGAGCATCCAGTTAATAGTTAAACTATGGAAAGTTTCTAACATCCAGGAAGTGGAACTCTGTACTTTCTTCACAGGCCTGCTCTAAGAGTTGTGTTTGTGCCCAACAGAACCAAAAATTTTTTTTTACATGCTTTGGGGAGAGTTCTTTTCCATTATTTTCTTCCTGACCTGTTTTAAAAGCTTCTTGGTCTTCATGGTGTGATGGTTTGGATATGACCAGTATGTTTCTACTAGAGGTCAACCGATAGTGGATTTTTAAAGGCCGATATAATAACGATAGTATGAAGCAGGAAAAAGCTGATAGCCGATTAATTGGCCGATAACACACCCCCACACCATGAAAAAAAGTGGCACTGTCGGAAATTAATAATCTTTGACTTTATTAGAAACAGGATATCTGTTGAACTGAACTTTTAAGTCAAAGTACCTAAATAAAAAAAAGATCTGGAACTGAACATCAAACTGACTGATTCTAGTATGCAAAATAACACTGAGGGTGTGAGCTATATTTCAGAGTTTACATTAGGCTATATTTTGACAGCCAATATGGCTGTTAAAATTCCAGAAATGCGGCCTTATAGAACAGCGACGGGAACATATGTTTTCAATAGCCATATAACAGCCTACATTTAAATAGCAATAAAACAAACGCCATGATCCAACAAATGTTTTTTATGTAAATCAATGAACTCTTCACAAACTTTGCGAACTAAGCATATAGGCTTCAACTAGGGCTGTCTAGGGCTATTACATAATTGCCCGATCTCAATACTTTGAGCCAAATCGCAATTATTTTGTAGACAACTATTTTTTTTCGCAGATCATTTACTGAAACTCATTCGTTTCTAAATTTCAATATGTTTAAACCTAGGTAAGAGTTCTCCAAAGGAGAAACCCCTATTGTTATTGTTAGTGTTATTATTATTATATCCCTGTCTCAGCCCCAAAGTCTTACGCTGCTATATTATTGTGCTGGGGGAGTAGGGTCAGTTCTCCTTCTCCACTATAAATCCCTGTAGATCTAAGGAATGCATTTTCTAAATTTTCCTTGTCTCCTGCCGTTTTAAACTTAGGAGGACGGTCTTGGCCCACACCTGAGGAGTACCAGGCTTGAAAGACCCGTTGCTGTCCCTGTCCAAAGTCATCCTGGTTGTGTTGCAGATCAAGACGATACCTGATTATTTCAGCTGCCACTGTGCTGACACCTCCCCCTTCCCCTGTGTTGTCCCTGTCCTTGTCCATCTGTTCATACTCCTGACCTGGACTAGGTTTAAATAGACTCTGGACTCAGCCCACATGCATTTAATAATTATTACAATTTGTACTCTTAATATGTTCACCCGGCACAGCCAGAAGAGGACTGATCACCCCTCTGAGCCAGGGTCCTCTCTAGGTTTCTTCCTAAATTTCGGCCTTCTTAGGGAGTTTTTCCTAGCCACTGAAATTCAACACTACTGTTGTTTGCTCCTTGGGGTTTAATGCCGGGTGTTTTGTAAAAGCACTTTGTGACAACTGCTGATCCGAAGGAGAAACCCTATTGTTATTGTTAGTATTATTATGATTATTTATTTTATTTTTTCCTTGAAAATGCTGAATAACTCAAAACGTTCTTGGTGAAAAATGATATAAATTGGACTACAAAATTTAGACCACATAAACCTACCACACAGACACCCGACCTGATTCCTCCACAGGGGGCGCCACAGGCCACGCCTTAATGCCATTTTTTCCACAATTATGCCATTACCACCCCCACTGACCTAGAATGCTGATTCTTTGTGTACATGCCTCATTCCCCAGAAGGTAGAGAATTGCATCAAGGACCTATAATGTCTGCCATCTTGGATATTTTGTACAGTGAATATTTCATTAAACCTATAAAAATCTACATTAACTCTGATTGACCTGGCAATCGGCATGCCTGTGTCTTATACATGTCTCCCTATAGGGTGGTAAATGCTAAGAGATATATTACAAGATGGCGGACAAAATGGCTGACCAGTGTAAGACACATGGATGCATACACTTCATGTGTGCATTATATTATGGCACAATGAAAATATGGACCAGGTATACTATCCACACAGACACCCGACCCGATTCCTCCACAAGGGGCGCCACAGGCCAGGCCTTAATTAATTTTTTCCACAGTGACACTATTTACACCCTGATTGACATATAATGCAGATTCTTTGTCTACATGCCTAATTCCCCAGGAGGTGTAACACTATCAGGGACCAATCATGTCCACCATCTTGGATTTTTTTGTACAGTGAACATTTTATGAAACCTATTAAAATTTTCTTGAAATCAATGACTCTGATTGACCTGGCAATCGGCATACCTGTACACAATACCGTTTGCTAATATCAAAATTATGGCACTTCTATCCTGTTCCCACAGACTCTAGGCCATACTTCTGAACATTGACCTGGCAATCGGCCATACTTCTGAAATCTAATGAACTATGACTTCAAAGTTAGCCCTTTATGCTAACTCTATTGACCACTATTAGAATTATATTAAACTCAACCGGTAGTCATATTGACCTGACTGTCGGTGTACACGTGTCTCATAGGTTCCACTCTATAGAGTTGTAAGGAATAAGAGATAAATTGCAAGATGGTGGGGCAATGACTTCAGTAAAAAGGTGGTTAATTAAAGTACATTGGACAATAGAAGTCAGATAATAAAATGTAGTAACCAACAGCTATGCTATCCGTATCTCTTTGACACGCACGCACGCACACACGCACACACACTACCGGGCTCACTGAAGAAGGGGAAAACCTGAATGGGCAAAGTATATCATTTTAACTGACATTAGTCAACAACAACTAAAGATTTGTGGAAATGCAATTTTTGATAGAATCCCAAGCATTTTTATGCCAACTGCAGGGTAACAGAGTATGTATAGATGACAACCTAGACTTCCCTCATTGGTTTTACTCAGTGTATATGTCTATTACAATCACTGCAAAAGGAAGAGAAAACAACAGTGATAAATTATCTTTAGTAAAAATTTAATTTTGTGAATGACAGAAGGGAGAACGGGTAATTCTATGTCTGCTAATGTTTCTTCTATGCTTGTGTTGCAGAACTGACATCCACAGATACAACCTTGATCAGTTTAATATTTTAATATGAAAACAATCTAACATTTGATCTGTAACCTTCAGGAAAACCTCACTCTGCCTGGTTCATACTGATACCCACTGATTCTCACTTACCCTGACATACAACACAAGTCCACACCTAGAGTAAAGCCTGGAGTTGCCATGATGGTAAACATCAAACCCAGAAGGGGCCTTAGTCCAGTGTGGTGAGTCAACGACCGACACATACACATGAATACTATTCAATTATCCAGAAGATCAAGAAGGAAGACCAGCGCCCGAAAACTGTAACAGAAACAAATAAACTAATTTCTATTTTGTGTAATCATTGATCATGCATGTTGAAATGACTTGTTTGAATTTAACATCATTAATGATTGTATGCAAAAGTAACTTATGTAAAGTAATTGTAACCTTCTGGTCCTTAAGATCCAGTAAGATTTCTAGTAATTGGTGTCATTACTTCTAGATTAATAAATTAACTTGTTTTATTGTCCCTTTGGGGACAAAAGGGAGGAATTGTAGAAAATTAATTTATTATCATTCTTATTTATTCATTATTTTATTAGAAGGGTTTTGTACTCTGTATGCTTGATCAATTACACATAGAGAGAGACACAAGTCTTTCAGTATGTCTCCAACTTATAAGGCCAGTGTTTTGTGTTCAGGGGCAGTGATGAATTGAATGTCGGCTGAGCAGGGCCTTGGCTCCTTTTAGCAGTAAGAGAAACAGGCCTCTGCCTGTGCCATAAAACTGCCATAAGAAACTGTTCTCTAGGAGGAAGCTCTCGAACAGCAGGGGGTTATTATTACTTACATCCTACAGATGAACAGAGCTCTATTCTGTATTGGGAAAAGCATAGTTAACTTAAGTCCCCATATAGTAAATGTCCCGATTGATATATCTCAGTCTTTGACCGGGTTGTCTGGGCAACCGACATTCTATGATTTTCTGTGTCTCCTGGAGCTATCTGAGTGCAACCTTGCATTTTTAGGCTACCTCATAGTGGCTACTATTCCTTGTATGTACATTCTGCAAATGCTAATTCCGTCATCTGTACTGTTGGAAGAGAATATAAGAAACTTGAAATGCACTGAAACTTGAAATTAATAATCAGAACAACTGTCATGACGTTACTCTGTGTTGGTCTCTGTACTTGTACTCTTTTTGTCATGATGCTTGTTCCCGTGGATCCACGTAATTAAACTTGAAATAATCAACTGCTATACCAGATTCTGAGAAGTTTTTATTTTAATAAATCGCGAACATTTTCCATCTTCCACACCACAATAGAAAATGTTGCCACCTCGAGATTTGAACCCGGGTCACTCATGTGAAAGGCTGTGTCGTTAACCACTACACCACGGAGCTGAACATCTGCTGCGTGTCAGTATAGCCTCTTGTCTCTATCCTGAACAAATCCTCTTTTGCCACTGGCCATTTTAATAGTTAATTGGCAATTTGTGAATGACATTGATACAGTTAAACTGACTAACATTTCTTACTAAGTTTACCTCCACCACAAATAGCGGCTATGTATTGCATTTGCCACAGGCCGTTTGAACAGCGTATTAGCCAGTAATAAGCTTTACCGGTATCTACTAACTTACCGGAATAGTCATAAGAATTGAGCAATTGCTAGCGAGACTGAAGATAAACTATTCCATGCCAGAAACAGTCGCAATATAACTGTATGCAGTTTCGGGTTTCGGTTTTAGCCAGCAAAGTTTTCACCAATACGGAATAATTCAAAATGCGTGCTTCGCCTGCGAGGAGATACGAACACGGGACCTATGTTCAGAAGTCCGCTTCTCTAACCAATACGCTATTTAACAAGGGGTAGTCAGTCAGTCAGTCACTCAGTAAGAGACATTCGCTCTTCTTAGCCGGCTCCGCTTACGCGGCCCGGCAAAAAGTCAAGGTTAAAAAATGTCTACTCTGATAATGTCAAGCATTCAACTATAGAAATAATGTTATATTCGGAGATCACAAAATTAACCCCAGTTGGGGTCCTTACTGAAGCCCAAACACATTCTGTACGGAACAATGTGAATCATGCCTTCTTATTGAACACCCATAAGGACTTTACTTGGCAAATAGTGCATGAATGTTTACCAACAAAGGTTTTCCTTGAAAGAATACATTGTACTCGCAGCCCCAGATGCCCAAGAGCCAACTGTGGGTCTGATGAAACAATCAGACACATATTTTGGACATGCCCCTTTGTTAGAAAAGTTTGTTTTTTATTGCATGCCTGGTTAGTTAACCTTTACAAACCCTTAAGTGAACAATATATGATGGGGGGGAATTTATGGAGAATTTAGCAACTCCTTGTCACCTGTGGCTAAGATGGTGGGCTATAATTAACTGTGCAAAAGAATGCATTTGGAAAGCCAGAAAGCTTGTTGTTTTTAAAAAAACACGTAATTCCACCTGAGTCTATAATATCAGCCATTTCAACATTCGTGAGAGATTATGTACTGATTGATTGGAGAACATTATCTACACCGGAATTGCTATCTCTCTGGAATGTTCCGAATGTACCAATGACAAGAGTCCTGTCTGACTTGTTTGCAGTTCAATATTGAAATGTCTGCTGTGCTTTGTTTGAAGTGACTTTGTGTAATGTGTGATATTGTTCAGAACAAAATAAAAACTTTTGAAAATTGAAAATGTGTTTGGTAGATATTGGGGCGGTTGTCTGAATACACATAAATGTGGGGGCGAACAGATCGCAAATACATACTGCACAGAGACAGGCCCCAAATCCCCCACCAGGGGCGCTTCAGTACACAAGTCAATTTGCTACATGCAAAATAATGGCATTGCTGTACCGTTCCCACAGAATCTAGGCCATACTTCTGAACAGAACTAATATTAGCTAGATGTGTCAAAAATCGACTGAATTATGATGTTGCAAAGTTTGCCTTCTACGCTAACGCTTATGACCACTATAAAAGTGACCATAAAATCAACTGTTACTCCGATTGACCTGACTCTCGGTACATAGATATCTCATAAGTACCTTCCTATAGTGTGATAAGAAATAAGAGATAAGTTGCAAGATGGAGGTACAGTGACATCAGTAAAAAGTTGCTTAATGAAATTTTGACTTACATTACAAATCATGAAACCTATAAAAATTATCTTCTACTCAACATTAACTCTTATTGACCTTTCCAGTGGCATACCTGTCTTATACATGTCTCCCTATAGGGTGTTTAAAGCTAAGAAAAATAATACAAGATGGCGGACAATATGGCTGACCACAGTAAAAAACATTAAAGTGCTTACCATGGGATAATTTCTGCTGCCATATGCTTACAATGTTATAACTGCTGACATGCCCACCATGTCACAGGAGAACTCCGTCCTGTGGATGCTTGCAACAACACTTAATAATTTTTAAAAAATTCCTTGAAACTGCTGAATAACTCAAAATCCTTTGTGAAAAATTATATAAATTGGACATCTGAAAATATAGACCACTTATACCTTCCACAAAAAGACCCGACCCAATTGCTCCACAGGGGGTGCCACAAGGCCACGTCCAAATTAAATTTTTCCACAGTGATGCCAGTTCCTCCCCGATTGACATAGAATGTTGATTATTTGTGTACTGGCCTTATTTCTCATGATGAACAAAAGAGCTTCAAGAACCCAGGTCTGCCATCTTGGATTTTGTGTATAGTGAAAATTTGGCAAAACCAATAAAAAGGACCTTAAAATCAACAAAAATTCAGACTGACATGCCCTTTGGCATACAGGTGTCTCATAACTGCCTCCCTATAGGTTGAAAAGAAAGAGAAACGTTGAAAGACGGCGGACAAAACGGCTGACAAGTGTAAAACAAATGCATCCATAAACTTCATGTGGGCATTAAATTATGGCAAAATGATAAAAATTGGACCAGTGAAAATATAGACCACGTATACCTACCACAAGGAGACCCGACCCGATTCCTCCACAGGGGACATCACAGGCCACGCCCTAATTAATTTTCAATCAATCAATCAAATTTATTTATAAAGCCCTTTTTACATCAGCAGTTGTCAAAGTGCTTTTACAAAACACCCGGCCTTAAACCCCAAAGAGCAAACAACAGTGGTGTTGAATTTCAGTGGATAGGAAAAACTCCCTAAAGAGGCCGAAATTTAGGAAGAAACCTAGAGAGGAACCAGGCTCAGAGGGGTGACCAGTCCTCTTCTGGCTGTGCCGGGTGAACATATTAACAGTAAAAATTGTAATAATTAATAAATGCATGTGGGCTGAGTCCAGAGTCTATTTAAACCTAGTCCAGGTCGGAAACACGACCAGAGGGACAAGGAATTTACACACTATTACCATCTAGAATGCTGATTCTTTGTCAACATGCCTAACCCATGGGATTATTTCTGCTGCCATATGCTTACAATGTTGTTATGACTGCTTCCCCATGCTCATCATGACACAGGAGAATCCCGTCCCATGGTTGCTACTATATTTTAGAATTGTTTTGCAAAGCATCATAATGTAGCCTAATTTCGCAACATTATTATTTAATGGAAAACGCATTTCAGACACTTATTTGTCAGATCAACTCTGATCGACAAAAGAAAACAAACAAGCGCGTGAAATATTTTGATTAATATTTTAAGTTGAACTTGGTCATTTCCAATCATAATCATAATTTCCAAATTAGATAATGCGCATTCAAATGTATGGATATAAATATATGTTGTCCCATTGCATATTAAACGTTGAAACATTTTGCTACATAAGGAAGGCTATTTCAAATAACTACAATTTTCTTTGGCCTCAGTTGCACCATCACTTTTTTTCTTTACTGGCCCAGGGATGTCTGCGTCGCCTGGAGTTGCTGCCGGAATGTGCAGCTTTGGAATGTCGTGCCACGTTTATTCACATGACCAAACACTCTGTAATGTCTAACTGAAACAGCGGAGGCTTGCTGTTTTCTTGGCAACAAATCATATAGGTTAAACAATATTAGGCAATTTAATAACCTATTCATTTATTAATTTGGCATACAGTTGTGCTCATAAGTTTGCATATCCTCGCAGAAATTGTGAAATTTTGGCATTGATTTTGAAAATATAACTGATCATGCAAAAAAAAACAACTGTCTTATTTAAGGATAGTGATCATACGAAGCCATTTATTATCACACAGTTCTTTGGCTACTTTTAAAATCTAAATGATAACAGAAATAATCAAAATGGCCCTGATCAAAAGTTTACATACCCTTTAATGTCTGGCCTTGATATAGACACATAAGGTGACACACACAGGTGAAAATGTCAATTAAAGGAGAATTTCCCACACCTGTGGCTTTTTAAATTGCAATTAGTGTTTGTGTATAAATAGTCAATCAGTTTGTTAGCTCTCACGTGGATGCACAGAGCAGGCTAGATACTGAGCCATGGGGAGCAGAAAAGAACTGTCAAAAGACCCACGTAACAAGATAAAGGAACTTTATAAAGATGGAAAAGGATATAAAAAGATATCCAAAGCCTTGCAAATGCCAGCCAGTACTGTTCAATCACTTAAGAAGTGGAAAATTCGGGGATCTCTTGATACCAAGCCAAGGTCACACAGACCAAGAAAGACCAGAATACCATCCCCACTGTGAAGCATGGTGGTGGCTCACTGATGTTTTGGGGGGGGTATGAGCTCTAAAGGCATGGGGAATCTTGTGAAAATTGATGGCAAGATGAATGCAGCATGTTATCAAAAAATACCTTGCAGACAATGTGTATTCTTCTGCACGACAGCTCTTGGACTTTCCAGCACGACAATGACCCTAAGCACAAGGCCAAGTTGCCCCTCCAGTGGTTACAGCAGAAAAAGGTGAAGGTTCTTGAGTGGCCATCACTGTCTCCTGACCTTAATATCATCGAGCCACTCTGGGGAGATATCAAACGTGCGGTTCATGCAAGACGACCAAAGACTTTGCATGACCTGGAGGCATTTTGCCAAGACGAATGGGCAGCTATACCACCTGTAAGAATTCGGGGCCTCATAGACAACTATTAAAAAGGACTGCACACTGTCATGGATGCTAAAGGGGGCAATACAGAGTATTAAGAACTAAGGGTATGCAGACTTTTGAACAGAGGTCAGTTCATTTTTTTCTTTGTTGCCATGTTTTGTTTTATGGTTGTGCCATTCTGTTATGACCTACAGTTGAATGTGAATCACATAAGAAATAAGACGTGTTTTGCCTGCTCTCTCATGTTTTCTTTACAGATGGTACATATATTACCAATTCTTCAAGGGTATGCAAACTTTTGAGCACAACTGTATTGCCCACCGGACATTTTTGCCGTTAATATTTTCATCTGCCAGACAACTACGCATGATACTGGCGAAAAGGCGGCATTTGCCGGCTAAAGTAAACCCTAAGCTATACAGTATCTCACAAAAGTGAGTACACCCCTCACATTTTTGCAAATATTTGATTATATCTTTTCATGTGACAACAGTGAAGAAATGACACTTTGCTACAATGTAAAGTAGTGAGTGTACAGCTTGTATAACAGTGTAAATTTGCTGTCCCCTCAAAATAACTCAACACACAGCCATTAATGTCTAAACCGCTGCCTACAAAACTGAGTACACCCCTAAGTGAAAATGTCCAAATTGGGCCCAAAGTGTCAATATTTTGTGTGGCCACCATTATTTTCCAGCACTGCCTTAACCCTTTCGGGCATGGAGTTCACCACAGCTTCACAGGTTGCCACTGGAGTCCTCTTCCACTCCTCCATGATGACATCACGGAGCTGGTGGATGTTAGAGACCTTGCGCTCCTCCACCTTCTGTTTGAGGATGCCCCACAGATGCTCAATACGGTTTAGGTCTGGAGACATGCTTGGCCAGTCCATCACCTTTACCCTCAGCTTCTTTAGCAAGGCAGTGGTCGTCTTGGAGTTGTGTTTGGGGTCGTTATGTTGGAATACTGCCCTGCGGCCCAGTCTCCGAAGGGAGGGGATCATGCTCTGCTTCATTATGTCACAGTACATGTTGGCATTCATGGTTCCCACAATGAACTGTAGCTCCCCAGTGCCGACAGCACTCATGCAGCCCCAGACCATGGCCCCCCCCAACAAGCTTGACTGTAGGCAAGACACACTTGGATTTGTACTCCTCACCTGGTTGCCGCCACACACGCTTGACACCATCTGAACCAAATAAGTTTATCTTGGTCTCATCAGACCACAGGACATGGTTCCAGTAATCCATGTCCTTAGTCTGCTTGTCTTCAGCAAACTGTTTGCGGGCTTTCTTGTGCATCATCTTTAGAAGAGGCTTCCTTCTGGGATGACAGCCATGCAGA
>JACXGI010003019.1:0-66296 GCA_016801175.1 Esox masquinongy | reverse complement strand
ACAGAGCTCTGTGAACAGCCAGCCTCTTTAGCAATGACCTTTTGTGTCTTGCCCTCCTTGTGCAAGGTGTCAATGGTCGTCTTTTGGACAGCTGTCAAGTCAGCAGTCTTCCCCATGATTGTGTAGCCTACATAACTAGACTGAGAGACCATTTAAAGGCCTTTGCAGGTGTTTTGAGTTAATTAGCTGATTAGAGTGTAGCACCAGGTGTCTTCAATATTGAACCTTTTCACAATATTCTAATTTTCTGAGATACTGAATTTGGGGTTTTCATTAGATGTCAGTTATAATCATCAAAATTAAAAGGAATAAACACTTGAAATATATCAGTCTGTGTGGAATTAATGTATACATTATACAAGTTTCACTTTTTGAATGGAATTACTGAAATAAATCAACTTTTTGATGATATTCTAATTATATGACCAGCACCTGTACTTATGTAATCCACTGTATCTGTGTGTGCGTTTTTGTGTGTTTATGGTCATCCAACCACTATCTCCTTTATATCACTGTCCTGGCCATTGATTCAGCAGTCCAGGGACAGAGCCTTCTTCTGCCTCCTAGTTATCAGTAATTACTTCCTTAATCTTCCCACGCTTGGTATGGCTCTATATGGCCCAGTGCTGGGGTGGCAGCTGTCCCTTCAATACAGGGCCTTGCCCGGTGACTTAGTGGTTACACAGTCAAACACACCACACACATCTGAATGGATAATGAAACGTTTAAAAGGCTCTGTGCTAGGCCAGGCTGGACTATCCTCTGTATAGGTGCCAGCAGGAGAGTTGGAGAAGCTGCAGAAATACATATATTTGATGGCACAGAATTTAAGTATAGCTGCACATGCATGTCCATTCTGTCAGAAATGTTGAAGAGATACTTTTGTCTTTTAAGATTTGGGTTATTTTCCTACTCACCCATAATTTGGTGAACAGATTGTAACAAAAAGATTAAATCGACTTCTTCATTTATGGAATGTGGACTACTTTGGTTCTGCACTCTCTTCATGTGAGATTTGTTGTGAGTTTGTTTACAAAACATCCCGGGAAGTTATTTCTCATTGCATGAAAGCTGGATTTATTTTGTCAAATAATCACAACACTTGGAATGTCATGTCAGACTTTGAGGTAAAATAAAATTTTTAGTCAGAGACATCTTTTTGAGCCTGAATATACTGAATAACTTGCCTGCTTTTGAGAATAGCTGGCTAGTATTCACTAGCTGACAGCAAGCATTTGTGCAAAAGCTAATATGTCCCTTTAAATGGTGTAACAGGCACAGGTGGGGCACAGAAGCAGAAGGTAGGTGTAAGCCTTTGGCCGTGTTTATTAATCAATGGAAAACAACTGATACTAAGAGGACTATGAAAGCAACTGAAAATCAAGCGGTGCACACTCCATTGCCCTCACTTCTCTAGCCCCATTCACCCTCTTTTGGCGGGTGCAAGATGTGACCCAGGCCAGTTTGTCACACTCCTCCAGGGAGAACAGGGTGCCGAGCTCGGTCTTGGAGGAGTCCAGCTTTAGGGTGAATGACCCCTGGAAGTCCGGTGCGTGCAGGACAGGCTCCGTGGTCAGTACCCTCTTTAAGTGTTGGAATGCTGACTTTAGTTGAGGTGTCCAGACAATCCTCTCCGGTATCCCTTCATGAGTGTGCTGGACAGGGGAGTAGTTACAAACGTGTAGTGCAGCATAAACAGATGGTAGTACACTGCCTACCCCAAGATGGCACGTACCTGGGTCTTCGCTGTGGGCCGGGGAAACCGACGTACGGCGTTGGTCAGCCTGAGTAGTGGGCAGACCAGGCATTTTTTGTATATTATACAGTGGAATGCTGGCCACAGATCCCAATAGTTAATTCCCACAAGTATGGTTTTCAATAAAAAAAAACAATTTGCTGTAATGACAACAATAACTAGTCATATGTAAAAAGACAATTTGCATTCTTCTGCACGAAAGCTGCGCATGGGACGCTCTCAGACTTTCCAGCACGAAAATGGCCCTAAGCACAAGGCCAAGTTGACCCTCCAGTGGTTACAGCAGAAAAAGGTGAAGGTTCTGGAGTGGCCATCACAGTCTCCTGACCTTAATATCATCGAGCCACTCTGGGGAGATCTTAAACGTGCGGTTCATGCAAGACGACCAAAGACTTTGCATGACCTGGAGGCATTTTGCCAAGACGAATGGGCAGCTGTACCACCTGCAAGAATCGGGGCCTCATAGACAACTATTACAAAAGACTGCATGCTGTCATTGATGCTAAAGGGGGTAATACACAGTATTAAGAACTAAGGGTATGCAGACTTTTGAACAGGGGGTCAGTTGATTTTGTTCTTTGTTACCATGTTTTGTTTTATGATTGTGCCATTCTGTTATGACCAACAGTTGAATGTGAATGCCATAAGAAATAAAAGACGTGTTTTGCCTGCTCACTCTTTTCTTTACAAATGGTACATGTATTACCAATTCTGCAAGGGTATGCAAACTTTTGAGCACAACTGTAGTCACTGTCATCAATATCAATACAACAGGGATATGAAAAGGGAGATTGGATTAGACAAACAGTACTTCTACATCAAACAAGCTGTGGCATCAAATTACAGAGACAGAGGAAAGCAATATGCTCATTACCTGGAAAAATATACTATAATTGAAGAAAGCATGGCAGTGTGACCGCACACCTTGGAAATACTTTACAAAGCTAAGCTAGCTATTAGCAAAGATTTTGGCCAAAGCTAACATAGGATACAGCTAGACTGAACAGGAAGAATATTGTTGAAAGTAATGGACTATAAACCTCAACTTTTGAACTTGCAGTTAGCGGACAAGAAAACCGAAGAATTAGAGAACCCAGGACAATTTTTGGGGACTTTGGAATTTGGATAGTCCAATCAAAGACCACATAAATTGCAATATGGACTGTATTCTCGCCATAAACCAGTATAATATTTATTTTTTAAATATTAGTGTAAAGCAAGCAGACTGACATTTTTTTATATCTAGGTTGTTTTCAAATGTAAAATCAAAGTTAGCTAGATTAACCAGCTGGATCTTGTTTAGCATTGGCCATCTGCTTCCCAAACTATTATTAGAAATACTACAGTAACTGTTGTCATTGCTGAGATAACATTCTGTAGCTAACTAGCAGTGCAATTCCTAGTACTTTAATACCCTTTATATGTTAATTACTTCTTGTTAGACAAGAAAAGTCTGTCTCTCATTTATACAAATATTTATCCCTAGTTGCCTACTTATTGTTCTAGTTAGTGATATTTTCTGTCAACCACTCATGTTATTGTTTTTCTCTCTACAGTATATTATAGTAAATGCAGTTGTTTTGCAATTGATATTCCAACACATGTAGTTTTGCAATTGATATTCCAATGCTGACATCTATGTCATTATGTTGTGACCTAAACCCATGCTTGCCACTAGCAAGTTTTATTTATTCTTGCCCTGCATGGTATCAGAGCGAAAGATTGGTGCCTATATTTTTTATTTATTTGTGTAAATAAATCGCAAGAAAATATGAAAAGGGGCTTTATTTCTTATTTTCTGAATATTTTGTGTGTTGAATTTGGGTTAGCTCGTTAGCTAAAGTATGATTTCAGTAGAACAATAAGTGACTACCAGTCACATGGATTACTAAATCATTAATAACAATACAGAAAATGTCTTAGTTACTGGTTATTATTATTAGCTTTGTACCTGTCTGGCAACAAAGCAGTCAACCTGAAAATGACCAGAAAGACAAGAGTCAGAGAAAGAGATTTAGACCTAATTAATGCATTAAAAAAGATTGAATGAATTTAATCAAAACATAACTTGATATGCACATTTGCTAGATAACACCAGAAGAAATTACACTACAAGCTTAATGCTGAAACCTGCTTAATACTGCTTGCAACTAGTGTAAGACTGACACTTTACCAAGCATCTTTTTTTTACTTTTTTGTTTACATTTCTTTTTATATATTATTTTTATTCTATTGTATTACTTATACCTGCACTGTTTAGGAGGTTTTTGGAAACCAAGCATTTCATTGCAAATAAATCTGTTGTTAATGTGTAATGACAAATAAACTTGAACTTAAAATCAAAGATTGTGAAAGTAGGCCAGGCCATTTTAGATTAATTAGCATTTTATCCAAATGGAAAGAACGCATTATTATGGTCCGTAAATTTTTTTCCAGCAAGGTAACGTAAACAAATACATAAACAACTTTTAGCAGGTGATCCAGGACAAGTAAGATGAAGCCTACTTCGAATTCAGTTTCCAAATCCGACATAATTGTAGGTAACTTTCTTTGGCTTTACACTGGAGATGTGCCCATTTTTATGCTTCTGCGGTTATTCCTAAACATTTTTTAAAAGGAGACTTTGTGGAGCTAAATTATCCGTTGATTTTACAGAAATGCCCATGACTTCTCACCTCCTCAAAACCCACTGAATGTCAATGGCCTCCAAGTCTCTGGCTTTGATTTTGGTTGATTTGAGATAGTCAAATCAACTTAGTAATTGCGCTTTTACCCCGTTTTTTGCAAGCATACATAAAAAACATCCCCGCGGTCATTAACTATTCGCCTATGAGCAATCCCTTCAGTGAGGTAGACAAATGGTTACGAACGTCAAATTTCCGTTATTGGGCTATGTCTGTTGATTGTCTGCTGAATTTCTGAATATGAAGCCAACTTTAACTCGCATTACGCTACACCCGCTATTACATCCGCCTGTCTGTGTTTGCCACCAATAAACTTGACTTGAGAAGTCTGTCTTCGTGCTCCCTCAACCTAGGTTAGGATATTCGTTCACTCCCCCTAGCGGAAGTGACCGCAGCTCCAGCATTACATCGTTTGTTTTGAGTGAAAGTTGTCTCCACCTGGAAGAAGCAGGGAGTAGTGTCGACAGCTTTTCTTACATTTATTCCGGAAAGATGAGGCGGAAAGAAAAACGGTTACTGCAGTTCGCAGGATTGCTTATTGCGGCTCTTCTTTTTCTTCCGAACGTAGGTCTGTGGTCATTGTATCGAGACCGAGTATTTGAGAACTCACCAGAAATAGTGGAGGGACCGGGTGGCATTCCTCAAATACAGGTATGGTTGCCTCGTGCATCGTTTGCTTGGCTTACAAAACACCTCTTGGTATCACCTCGGTGTCACTGACAGCCGGATCCCCGTGGTAATAGATTTAGCTAGCATGCATGTGTGAAGTGTCTACAGTTCAATTGTGCGACGTAGCTAGCTAGTAGCTACATCGACAAAGCCAGGGTTTTGGGCAGCAGGACCTTCCATTGTCAGTTTGCTAGCTAGCAAGTTTCAACATTACTTTTTTATGTGTTCTTGGTAAGTGTGACGTAATGCTCGTCACCACCTTTGTAGTTATTTGTAGATAGCTAGTTACGCGAAGTTGTCAATATAATTCATTTTTCAACAAATGTGGCATGTTGTCGCCAAAGTCAGCGTTAACATGCTTGCATAATTTAGGAGCATAACGCCTGCTGCCTATCTTAGTGGATAGACAGCACTAGGATAGACCTCGTAGTAGTCTGGACCTAGGCGTTGTAATTGACTGCTAAAAGAACTACGCGTAGACTCCAGGAAGTTGTCAAATGTGTACTGTACAGTGAGGTTCACAGGTTGTTGAGACCCGGCAGAGGTGTTTTACGTGGGTCTGCTGAGCAATACAGACGTGTCATTGCCCGGGTTGCAGGGTTATTTGTATTTTTCTGTGAAACAAAAACCGCCTAGTTTTGTTTGCACGGGGGAAAACTCTTTCATTAAAGTCCGTTATTAATACAGTCTTAAACCTTTGTAAACCACTACCTGATAGCAGTTACTACAGCTGAGTGTACTCCAGCTCCGAAGTCACATAATATTTACTTTTTGTGAAACGACGAATTTCAGCACGGAAAGAATAGATTACATTTACACGTAGTCCTCTACTACGGCGATTGTAGTCTGTTGGCTTGCTACTTAAAATCCTCTCCACAAGTTATATCTAATTTACCACACTCCAATCCCCTCTGTAACCAGTGCCTCATTCAACACTCATCATTGTCACCTTTACACTCGGGTTAACTGCCCTCCGGTACACATACAGTCTTACTAATTGGTACCAAATTATATACAATTCCATTTTAGGTAAACACCGCTCTACCTTAGCTTATTCTTTAACATCTGCTATTCCACTAGCATCCTGCGCTCTCACTCTGGTCACCCCTAAAGCCTACACTTTCTTTGGTCAACACTTATTTCATTTTGCTGCTGCTAATGAATGGAACAAATTGCAATAGATCCTTCTGTTTAACACCTTTTTTCTCACAACACTCCTTCAAAAATGAAATAAACAAGATACTATCTGGTAATAGCATCTGCTAAATTCCCTACTCTTAACTGTGCATATCCTGCTGTATTTAGTGTATTTTTATATTTATTTGTACATTTTTTTTTATTTGAATATATTTAGTTTACTTTACAGTAGTTATGTTCAGTCTGCAGTCTTGCCTTGCAATTTAATGCCTTAGGCAAAGTTGTAATTCGCAATGAGCATTGGTTCTCAACCAACCTATGTGGTTAAATAATTGTTAAATAAAAAAGGTATAAGTAAGCATAAAGTCAGATTCTGTCTAGTAGGTCCATCAACCCCATGTCTTGCTTTCTGTGTATATAAGCTCATTATTCGTGTTAACACTCCCCATGGAGTGCATTTTAGTACAGTGAATCATAAAGGTGAAACATCTCAGAGGGTAGAATATCTTCTTTGAGAGCCAGGATTCCAGTGTGTCATTCTCAGCATTATCCTGGACTTGACAGGAATGCAGAAAGTCTGCTGCCCAGGCTTTTTACCCAGTAAACTGCCCTTCTGTCCCCAATTTATTATACCATAGAGCAGTTTTACACTAGTATGGAGTGAGATGTGCCTTATACACAATCTAACATTTTAAATTATGTTTCACTTTGGATGGATATTCAGACATCTTTTTATACATCAGGTTGCCTCTATAATATAGCTACACATTCAAATTGTAACAGTAGGCTACTTAAAGATGCATTCTGGATTTTTTTGGCCACTGGTTGTGAAAGCTGTGCTCTCAAGACAGGTCACAGAAAGTAGTCCTGCATTGGGTTGGTTTCCCATGGTTCCCTGCAGGTACACAGCAAAAAAATCACTCATCAGGTGAAATAAAAATATGACTTTGTCCTGTGGGGTGGCTTGTGGTTCAGAACTATTATTTTGCAGGCCGGAAACAATTCATTTAAGGCCAAACTATATTTGTGTGAGAGGTGAGATGGATAATCAGCTATGATGCAGTGAGAAAGTGAAACAGGAACTGTCCCCTCTCCCTTGTGTGAACAGCATATGTTACTAGGTAGACTAACTAGCAACACTACTTTTATAGCATACTTTTTAGCTTGTGGAAATGTATATCTAACGTAAATAGAACTGATGAAATGAAATATTATCTTGACTAAATACTTTTTGCCGGACCGCGTAAGCGGAGCCGGCTTAGAAGAGTGAGTGCCTCTTACTGAGTCCGTCCGTCCTTGACTGACTACTCCTTGTTAAATAGCGTAGTTGTTAGAGACGTGGGCTCCCGGACAACAGGTCCCGCGTTTGCCTCCCGTAACAGTCAAAACGCATTATGCCTGAGGTTCAGGACAGAAAAAAAATCGCTGGCTACAACTTTACGTAGTTACGTAATAGGAAGCCTAAAATAAAACGGTTCTGGTGGATATTAGGATTTGTTCAGGATAGACAAACACTTCGCTGGCTTCACGATTCTCTCGTCTTTTCACTTGACAAAAAAGTCAGTTATTGTTAGTGATGGCCATTCGAGGCTTCATTACCGTTCTTCTAGCAGCAGGATATTATGCTAGCAGTGCTAACTCAGATTTTCTTTTTCAAAATAAAAGCCATCATTGAACTATATAAGTTAATATAGTTATCAGTCTAGTTTGTACATTTTATGTTTAATGTCCGTTCCAATGTTATTCTCGTCTGTTCTTTTTCACAGACTCGATTAACTATATTGCCTTATACAACTTAATTATGGCTTTTATTGTGATAAAGAAAATCTGAGTGCTGCCAGCATAATATCCTTCTGCTAAAATAACGCTAATGAAGCCTCGAATGGCCATCACTAGTTACCGTCACCTATATTTATAGATACTGTATCTATGTCATTCACAAATGGCTAATTAGCTGTTAAAACGGCCAGTGGCAAAAGAGGATTTGTTCAGGATAGACAAAAACCTCGCTGGCTACAACCTTGAGTAGATACGTTATGGGAAGCCTAACATGAAACTGTTTACTATATTGCGACTATTTCTGGTGGATTTTCGAATTATGTCTCAGGATTTGTTCAGGATAGACAACTTCGCTGGCTACACGATTTTCTCGTCTTTTCACTTGACGAAAAAGTCTGTTATCGTCACTTATATTGATACAGTAGTTATTGTATCAATGTCATTCACGAATGGCTAATAAGCTGTTAAAACGGCCAGTGGCAAAAGCCATAAAGTTCATAGATGCTATTTGTGGTGGAGGTAAACTTAATAAGAAACGTTACTCAGTTTAACACTATAATGGCGTCTAGCGACATATTACTTGCTAATATGCTTTTAAAACGGCCAGTGGCAAAAGTCATACAGTTCATAGATACTATCTGTGGTGGAGGTAAACTTAATAAGAAACGTTACTCAGTTTAACGCTAGTTAATGGTGTCTAACAAAATATTCAAAAATAATATAATGTGATGAGGGTATACTAATGCCTGGCATGTGTGCAGTTCGGTAGCATAGTGGTTAATGACAATGCCTTTCACGTGGGTGACCCGGGTTCGACTCTCGAAAGGATAGCCACGATCAATGCATTTTATTGCGGGCCGGCTGAACTAGGCTTGCCTGGTTTCTTGTTTTATTTAACCTTCATTTTAGCAGGACATGCTGAGACCAAAGTTTCTTTTGTAGATGAGCTCTGTATTGATACAAGTTGTAAACAATAGAAAGTATGGGGTGAATCCTCCAAAATAAAAAAATAAAACATGAACGCTCAATTCATAAGACACAACACATTCTTCATGGAAATATTCCTGTCATCCTTTTGAATTGCCCTAGGGGCACCAATTCATTCAGTTTAAAATTAACTTGGAATTTATTCCAAATGTGAGGTGCTGAAAAAGTAAAAGCTGATTTACCTAACTCAGTAGAGATTGAAACCATTGTGCCGACATGCACAGGGGCTGCATGAGGAAAATCTGTGTTTTGGAATGATTTGGAGGGTCTTGTGGATAAGAATGCACAGCCTACAAAAAGAGGAAGCAGCTATGCCCGTTTATACTTTGAAAGTATGAGCATACTTTATCTAGCGTTGTAGATAAAGTATGTATACAGTTAAATGGTTCAAAGAAGAAGGCCTCTAAATCGAAATAATTCAGGAGATTGCAGTTAAGAATGATAGATTAATGTAGATTAATGATCGATTCATTATGTCTGGGGGCATGAATAATTTTTTTAAGCTAACTGTTTTGCTTTTAGAACTAAATCTGTACAGGTGGTTTGGGTTGTGGAGAAAAATTGGTCCTTCTGCCAGTAGTTGGGAGATTCTTGTAACAGATGTAGTCATTATTGTTCTGGGCATAGGGCTGGATGATGTCTGGCTTTGCACATCATCGGAATGACCTGTCCAAATTACCGAAGTAATTGTTTTGAAAATGCAGTCTGTTGAAAGCCAAAGTGACCTATTCACAAATGGCCTTTTCAGGTTTATCTTGTCATGGTAATATTTTCTCCAAATGTATTTACCAAGGCCTATGGTTAGGTTTAGGTTTTGTTTAGCAAAGCATGACTTCCAACAGCAGTTTAACCTCATGCTAAAAGTCTAGATTAATATTCTAACTACCACATAAGGCTTTTTCACACTGCATTGTTCTTTGCCCCTGGCTATCTTACTCCCAGGCAAAGACTGGGTCAGGGCTAGCTTAGCCTATTTTGATACAAGAGTTTGTTAAGGCTGGGCTAAGGTTTAACCCGAGGCTAAGGATTCTCACTTGTATTCCTAAGCCCTGGGCTAACGGACAAATATGCCACAAGACTATTTTACTTTCTATATCTGACAAACTACAAATGTTACGTTCTCTCCTGCATGTGAATGTTACGTGTACAATGTGAACAAACCCATACTCATACTGTATGTTTTTAAACATGAAGGACATTGCCTATGGCAAATAGGGATATAAAAGGAATAGACCGTTTGGCACGTTGCCATAGTTGTTGCCCACTGCACAGCACACTTATGTGCTTGTGGACATGAGGAGCACAAGGCAAGTTCCAAAACAGTGAAACATACATATCACCAATAGACAATCATTTTGTCCTATCGCCCAGCCCTTCTGGTTGCAGCTCCAAAATGTTTACCTGTGCACGGCTCCACCAAAAAGTAGTGTACTATGTCTTGTATGTTCTCATATGTGCCCTATGTCATCAAAACTACTTTCTTTCAAACTTGGAATTTTATGACTGAGATATGGCAGGGAATCTACTTTAGGATAGGGATGTGCATTGGACCATATTTTACTATTTGAATAGTATGTGTTGTTATTCGAATAGTATTCGGTTAACCTAAATACATGTTTTAAAAACTACAGATACCACATGAGCGCTACTACATAACCCGCGAAGGACAGGGTGTTGTTCTCATGTAACATCGGCTCAATGACCATTCTTGTGACAAAAAAGTGACTGCGTGCATGGAGGAAGCCGTGGGGTTGACACGCAAAACTACAGAACTAGAAGACAATATTAATCAACACACAACATTGAGATTATTGGATGGAAGAGTCTAGAGAAGCTAGTTAGCTAAGCTAGCCAGCTATATGCTATTTGCTTAACTCTCCGTTTTCTGCACTCTCAACCGCCTTTCGATTCCACAGCTGAACTTTACGTAGCGTTTTGTGGCCAAATATTTTTTCCGGAGGTAACATTAATTCAGTAAATATATTCAATCTTCCCTTGACTTAGTTGACTTTCATTCACTTGCTAACAGTAGGCTAAGAAATATATATTGCGTCATTCTGACTGACTGGGCCCGAACACACTACTACCGCTTTGATTGAAGAAGGTAAACAACAAACACGTGTGAAGGAGCGCATATTATAAAAACGACTTAAAATGTTGTACTTTTTTTTTTTTAAATGTCATGGTATATCGTCATATGTAAACATTTTAGATTGGAATTTTAAAAGTATTTAGAAAAATAACATTCAAGTCTATTTATTTCAACCAAAAAAATGTGGGTTCATTGAATACACACACAAGTATTCGAATACTAAATACATTTCGGGTATTCGCATATTCGACTATCATTGCCCATCCCTACTTTGGCATAACGCAGTTATAAACAATATACTACACACATTCTTTGTTTAAGGTGACCGGTTGCTCTTGCTTTTTGTTGCCTGTTGCCAACTAGAGCTGGTCCCAATTAGCTCTAATGGTGTAGAACAGTGGTTCAAGTCTGAATTTCCATTTAGATCAATGATATGTACTTTGTGTAGGATATACAATTGTCTTCACTCCAAAAGCAATTTCATATGTGCCAGGACATAAGCTATTAAAAAAAATTGCTAGGCGACGGTGTGGAATGAGTTGCATAGTTGCTACCCTGACAGCAATGCTAACATAACTGAAGGAAACTGTTTTTCATCAAGTTGTGCAAAATAACATTGCACAGGTGCGTCAGGTAGCAACATTTTGCAGCCTACTGTGCAGGTGCTTTGTGAATTCATTGCATTATTCAGCAACATCACTCAGTGCTTTCTTTATTTTAGCTTATGTTCTATCAATAAAATACTGGAAGCTAAATTGTGTGTAGTGGGCCTTTTAAAGTAGATGTCAGCTGAGGTAAGCTGTTAACACAGCAACATCCCCACCATAGGCAGTACATTTAAAGAATAGAAAATGCTTAGCCCTTGGCTTGGAATATTAGAAGATTGGAGGGAGGAAGTCAAATGCAGGGAATGTGGAGTCTTGTTAAAGCCTCATAATACATTCTGCATTATGGCAGCGAGGAAAATACCTTGTGATTAAATGGAGATGGGATAAAAGAGGTGTTTGTTAAGAGGCAGACTTTGTAAAGCGCTTCCTTCCCTCATTTCCCAGACAAAGTAAGCGTTGAGCATTGCTGGCTGTGGCGGAGGCTGCGCGTGTGCTGCTCTGTATGCCTCTCAGAGTCCTGTCCAGCTCTCCTCAAAACAAGGGGCCAAATCGGAGGCAGGTGCAAGAGAAGGCCTTTGGTTGCTGTTTAAAGACGATGAATGTGCAGCCATGGGCTATGATAATGAAGAATATGTTTAGACAACTGGCCTGGTAAAATGAAGAAAGCAGCTTTTCTCTGACCTTTACCGAAAATAAAATCTGATCACCTCTGCAAGGAGGCTGACACTTGGAACTTAGGCTATTGCAAGGCACATTTTGTTTTTTTGCAGGGATTTTCCTGCATATAAACCTCAATGGCGGCCATCTTCCCAAAACCTCGCACTGCCTCTGTGTGTCAGCATGGTAAAACATAATTTTGTGCTCATACGCGAAATAGCCTACCAGCTAAATACTGCAGCATATGTGGCGGTAGGAGGAACGTTTTTTTTATATTGGCAGTGTTGCCAGGTGGGTAGCTTTCTCTAACAATTGTGCTCTTTTTAATGGGCCTGGGCAGGTCGATTTGCAGTTAGCGTTCTATAGAAAAAATGAGCTGAATTTTTTTTGTGGAGTGTGCAGATTTTACGGTTGACTGTCAATGATCCGGTAATCTTGCAAACAGGACCTGACCGGTCCAGACATCATGGAGATGAGTAACGTTGTAAAAACAAGCGGATGCTAGTTTTCTTTTACACACAAGTATGTCAAAATATTTCAATAAAACTTAACGCCTAAACTACATCCAATTCGCATTACATTTGTTAACATTTTCAGATGACTAGCACAATCACAGATTTAGAGTTCAAATAGAGTTTGCGAAACAGACGAAGATGACTGGTGAAACATATATGCATTAAACATTGTAAAAATATACAATTAACATATTTAAGTCACTAACAATATAAACATATGAACTTGAAGATGCTGGATTGGTGCAAGCAGCATAGACAAATACAGCTAAAGGAATTCGAGAGGGAGATAAATGATGTGGTGTCAAGGCAAGGATGGAGAAAAAGCAATGCAACAAGGCTGTAATATAATACAGCTCTGATGCATTTTTAATGCAAGTCAAATTAACGAGAACATAGTATAACAATAACAATAATATTGACTTTTATTAATTATAAAGCTTGATGAGTGATTTCATATTTTTTATGTGATGCCTAGATCTAATAAACATCGTTTTGATGCTCAGTGGCAAAATGTTTTCGGGTGGCCCCGACATAATGAAGAGGGAATGATATTCTCTGTGTGCTAGAAGCATTGTGGGGCCAATATTTTTGGGGGCTTAGAAAAACAGCCAATCAGAAACAATAGGCTGGATGCACATAAATCCAATTCTTCTAGTCCTGGACAGGCAGAGGCGAACAAAAAAACACATGAGGGTATAAACCTGTATAATGTAAAAACAAGAAAAGGAACCAGGCAAGCCAAGTTCGGCCGGCCCGCGATTAAAAGGGATGAATGATGTAATCCACCAGAAATAGTCGCAATATAACCGTAAACAGTTTTATTTTAGGCTTACTATAACATGACGTAACATAACTATGACGTTTTTACTTATCCAGAACAAATCCTGCTAAATCCTTACTATAACATAGCTACTGAAACTTGTAGCCAGCGAAGTTTTTGTCTAAACTGAACAAATCCTAATGCATACAGTACTTTGTTCTGTCCGTAGCGAGGATGGAACACCGGTCACCCACATACGCTATTTAAGATGGGGTAGTTAGTCACTCACTCAGTAAGAGACATTCGCTCTTCTTGGCCGGCTCTGCTTACGTGGTCCGGCAAAAGACCATCTTAATATGTAAAGAATAAATATTTTGCTTGTATTTTGGTTGCTATTAGGGAGGACAGTATTGTGTGCATTAGCTGCTCAAGTCCAAGGGTCAATACTTGAATATAGTAGAATATAGGGGTGGGTTTTGGCAAGTTCCTTGCGATACGATATATATCATGATACGCATGTTACAATTCAGTACATCACGATTCATCACAATATTACAACTGAATCATGATACAACTTCATATAATTATTTTTATGAGAGAGAAAGACAAATTAAAATTATTAAGGGCGGCAGCATGTGATTTTGAAAACTTAAGCTATGCTAAATAGTTGCATAGATCAACTTTAAGCTCTGTGTTTATAATTATTTAGAGAAATTCAAACAACAAGTTAACTAGACATTTCCTTTTAACGAACAGTTTACTGATAGCTGCACTTTGAGGGCCCTGTTGTAGGCCAGCTTGCCCCGCCCGGCATCTGTGGGCCTGTGATGGGTTATCAGTAGGGGACGTTCAGAGGATTAAGCTCCAGTGATACATAGATTCCCCAGGTGTTATGTAAGATACATCTGTCCCTTTTATACTACAGCACTGCTGCTCTGGAGTCTGTCATGCGAATAAAGGGAAAGAGACTGGTTACTTGAGCGCACTGCTTACTGTCCCTTCCACTAAGCACATGACAAGAGTAGGCTGGAGATGCATGTGCCTCAGTAGTGGGGACTGGGGGAGAATGGACTGAGATGTCTTTTTAGGTAGAGCGTGGGGCTTAGGTGCAGGAATGAAGAATTTAATTGATAGAGGCACAGCCGCTCCTGGGCAGGAGGATACTGAGTGTACAGTGTTGATATTACCTAGCCTCAGCAGTTAATGTCCTACAATATTTCCCTGCTTTTATTACCCTGCTGCCTCTCCTTCAGACATGATAACAAGGAGCTTATTTGAACAGCAGTTCCCTCAGATGGGACTGGGATGGTGCCAGGGAATACGCTGCTGATGGCTGTGCTAGCAGAGCTTTAAGTTACGGCCGTGCTCTAGATGCTGACTGCATTGTGTCTCTCAGACTGAAAGGTAATCTGTCCAAAACCTGAAAGTATGGTTGTCTGTAATGCCACATTCATATGAGAGTGCATGCAAAGTCAACTTTACCTTGCATATTGTGTGTGATCGGAGAACCATCCACTTACTTACAGGCCATCCGTATAAATTACATTGTCACGCAGCCCCTGCCTGTACAGCGTACCTTAAATGATAACTGTGTGTTTTCAGCCTAAAGCCCTGAAAACACACAGCCCTGATACTGTGTTTTTCCACTTACCTAACCCTTATACCCTAATTTCAGACAATTCTGCAAGATGTTTTGTCTAATTCAATATCTTGCTAAGTTACAGTATTAATAAACAATGTATTTATTTAGGAGAAAGTGCTTGTAGGAATGCTGCACAAATGCAGCTCAAGATTATTTGATTTACAGTTCTGATTGCCTAGTGAGGGAGGTTAGATGCGCTTCAAACCAAGGAAATCACTATTCAGTGCTGCTTCCAAACCATCTCTATAGGTTTCCTGGTGGCATTTAAAGCCATAGTGTGGCCTTACAAATATACAGCTATGTCTGAAAAGGCTCTTTTAAATGACTGATGACACTTTTTTTGAGGGGGTTAGCAAACAAAATTTAGTCATGGTACTTAGCTAAATTATGACACTTTAAAATTTAGTGCCGAAGGACATGCACTGGTTTAGAGAGCACAGGCAGAATAGAAAAGAGGTATGCTAGAGTACTTGCGCATCGGATGTCAAAAATTTTCAATAAAGTTAGGATAGTGTTGCCTAATCACTGTAATTCTAAGCTATATTTGAATTAAAATAATGTTCCCAAGTGTTCATGGTGGCTTTAAATTACATTTGGTGCCTTAAGTTTTGAGAGAATGCGTGTGTTTGTGTATGAGGTGGACAATGAGAGGGTTTGTGTGTGAGAGGGGAGAGAGGATATGCATGAGGGGTAGTACATTGTGTTAGAGGCTTTGTGAGGAAGGGGTGTCAAGTTATCTGAACTAAACCTTTTTAGAATATCTCCCATTTACAGGCCCAATAAAGATCATTATGAGGGGATAATTATTAAACACTGCTCTTGTCCCAGTCTGAAGTGCCCTCCATGGCCTATGAATGTCACTGGCTAGCTTGACTAAATACAACCATGCATGTAAACAAAACAATCTCAGTAACCAACAAACATGGGATTAAGTCACACTTGTGGCTTAAGGCTGTCACTGCTACATACGCTTTAATAAGTCATCATTATGTCCACCTATTAAAGTAAGTGACAGAAATTTTTCAGCAATACTTTAAACACCTTTTTTGGTGCGAGTGAAGTGCTTGCACTGTGTAGAGCTCTGTGTCAATATGTTCAGCATTGGAATAGAGCACAAGGACTCTTTGGCTGAAAGGAATAATAGTGATAATGTTGCGGTCTCAATCTGACTGGCTCAGAATACGATGTTTGAGAATTCAGCGATTTTATATATACACACACACACACACACACACACACACACACACACACACACACACACACACACACACAGATCTCATGAGCCATTCTTCTGCCAATTCTGTAGGTATTGGTAAATAAGGATTTCTTTCATTTGACCATTCACAGTGGAAAGACCTTGTTTTTCAAATCAATTTGACCTTCTAAAACTAAGCAGGTCTGCTCAACAGTCGTATATTTGATCGTCATTCTTGGGATAATCATTGGCTGCACAGATTTCTTTAAAACGTAATTGTTAATGATTCATTGCCTGAAGTCTCATGTTCACACCCATCTATTATTATGTTAGTACGCTCTATAGGTATGCTGCATGAGGGTATTTGATTATTTGGAAAGAATATAAGTAAATGTATATAAGGAAATGTGTGTACACTGAAAGAATATCCATTAGTTGTTACGTGGCAGTAAGCTAAGGTGGAAGTGGTGGGAGTTTGTGCCCCTGTCCAGCCTCTTAGCCCACTGGAAACCATTCTTTGTTTTATCAGTATAATGTACATCCTGTATTATGATCACTCTATCTTTGCAATGGGTATTGCACTTGCATGACCCCTTGACCTCTGGGTGCTACTGTACTTCTGTTGTGAGTCAGTGCAGTGCCTGGGAGGCAGAATCACACATCTCTCTTCCTCACACTCATGAGTATTTCATGAGGTAAGTGGAGCGTATGTGTGTGGGCATGACTGTACTAGGGCTCCTGTGCATTCAAATATGTTCTTGTTTTATGTATGTTTTGTTTTAGTCGTTTATTGAATTTTTTATAATGTTTTTATTTAAATTAAATTTTACTGAACTATAGTATCCGGTTGTCCTCACCCACAGTATTGCTGGACTGATGGCAAATTAGTTTTATAATAGCTAATAGCTAGATTGTCCGCAATCTTTGGAATGATGCATCGATAGCCCACACAGCACCTGTAGAATTCTATACCAGCTATTTTATTCCTTCTGCCTCAATTTCTGGACTGTGGTGATAGGGGATGCAGAGGTCTAAGAAGTACCTCGTCTCTTGGTTAGACTGTACCACCTATTGGGCCTATGAAAATCCAAATGACGTTTTATTTAAAACCGCAAATATAAAGACTGCTTCTGTAACATTGTTAGTGTAACGTTGTTTAAATCAAGTGCTTCACATTGAGTAACAGAAGTGCAGGCTGGCAGCTGAAGTTTAGTTTATTTTGAGAGGTATATTACTGTATGGCCTAGTTCTCATATATTATTGAAAATAACAATGTTAGTCATAGCAAAATCTACCAGTAGGCAAGTAGACCTGTTTGAGCGAGCTCAGTGCATGAGCATTATTTTGTGTTGAATTTGATCCTCTGCAAACTTAAACTCCGCTATCAAAAGACTCTGCAATCGAAGATCTGCTTTATTAAGTGATGTGATCACTAAGCTACAAAGAATGTGTAACTACTACAGTTATTAAAAGCTTTCGATTTTGATTGACAGCTGTGTAAGCTCAGTAAGCGATACATGCTAAAATTATTTGCTTTCCGTCCCTCGTGCTGTACTATTCTACAGTGGTAAGTAGGATAAAGTGCCCGCCAATGGAAATCAAATGCCCGTCCAACACGTTTGTTCTAGCGCCGGGCCTGCAGTGAGTGACAATTCAGATTGGTTTCTCCTCCCAAAACTAAATAAAGACGGCCTCAAATTGTCTCTTTGGGAAGAATAATCTAACCAAACTAATGCATATCGTAAGCTGCTTGAAGGAGGTGTGAGCTTCCATTTCCCAGCAGCAGTAGCTCACTTTGAGCAGGCCAAGATCTGCCACAAAGACAGACATGCTGTGCTGATATGCCAAAAAACTTACAGGGCTAGAACCCTGAAAGCCCGGGTCTGGTGATGCCCCTGGTTTTGAGATAATTGTTCTGTTATTTTCCAACAGGGCAAAATGACTACGTCTTTCCTTTGTTTGCTTTACCTGTTGCATGGATTAATAAAATAATTTACATCTAGACTATTCCTCATCGTCACAATAATTACAATGTGTGTTCATTGGAATAAGTAATTGTCATTACATGATTGCAATTTCTACAATTCCATTTGCCTCAATTAATGAAATGTAATGGATCCAACTGTTAATCACCCATTCATTTAGTGCTGCTACATTCATACCAATGTGCTATGTTCAAGACATCAAGCAAAACCAAACATGCTGCCAAATGAATATGCTGCTTTACAACAATGTTCTGTTGTGCCTGAGTAATTGAATGTAGCAAATGGTATTTTTGTGGCTGCGCTCTCAAGTGTTCCATTTGGAGTGCCCTGTGTCTTCACCTTTAAGCTTTCCGTATACCTCGCTCACATGTTGCTCTGAACCATTTGTCTTGCTCAATCAAACATGCTGTACTCACATTTTTCTAATCTTTCTCTTTGAAGAAAATGCAGATGTTGCATTAACGCAGGATTATTTTTATTGACATTGAGATTCAATTTCAAATTTTAAGTTTAAACTTTTTTTATTAAATAGTTATCCTAAAAGTCTGATCATCTGAACTTTAGCTACACGCTCTTTCTTCACTGCCTTTCTGTGCAGTGCTGGGAGTGTGTGGCAGGAGAAGTTATGTGTTTTTGTTTTTTGTCATTTTTGTTGTTAGGGTACATGTCATTAGTTGAAATACTTTTTCAAACTCTGTTGCTCTAAGGGGCAGTTAATATTTATTCTAGTTTACTATCAGACATTCCACGTCGTCTTTTATAGACCTATATTTGTGGACAGGTCAGGGAATGCATGCTTAAGCAGCAGTCTAGTTTTTGTTATTGTTCACCAACAGACAAGTTATAACCCATTAGGCAGGCTTGCGTGAGAATAAAACAGGCATTTTGTGTCTTAGATACATTTGAATCTGATGTATATCTGACACATTTTACATTCAATTATCCCTCATCTCTTGCATATTATGCATTAAGTAGGGCTGCCCTCACTCTGATTCGGTATTGCTTTTACAAAAAACGGACAGTGCTTTTGGGTGAGATATACTTTTGAGTGCTTTTGAGTTCGGCTCAGATAGACAATTCTAGATCCTATAGACCTCTATAATTCATGCATTTGGTCATTTAAATGCATTCCGCTGATAAGTTAATCTGTGACATCTACTACAAGTGCCAAGACCCTGTGCAGTGGATGAGAAGATATTTATATCTTGTGTACATTTTACTCATTTAGCAGATGATCTTATCAAGAGCGTCTCATATGAGGCCTGAATCCTTACACAACCTTTCTTCCACCATTGGGAGCAATCCAGTGAAAAAGATACTGAAGATGATTGTTGAGTACAAGGTCTCAAAGGCACAAGTGCAGTAGTCTGTCGAGGGTGGGTCCTGGACAGAGCTTCCCATGTCCTGCCTTAAACAAGTAAAACATATTAAGGAGAGGAAGACAAAGTAGTGAGTGAGTTGTGCTCCTTCTGGACTACCCACTTACAACTGAATTTGCCGTTTCACAGTTGAGTTTACTGAGAGCTGTACAGGTAACATAAAGTTGGTGGACAAAATAACAAATACCACACAATATATTAATATCAAGGTCCTAATAAGGACAAAGGCCTCCCTTTGCCTTCAGAACCACTGTTCCAACTCTTCTTGGTATGCCGTCATACAAATCCAGCACTGTTGATGTGGAAAGGAAGTGGAAATCTACTTCACATTCTGGAGCTTACCATAAAGGTTCAATGATGTTCAGATCTGGTGATTGGGGGGGTCATGGACGGCATCATCCGGGTGTTCATAAAACCACTCTTGAATTTGTTTAGCAGTGTGTATGGAAGCATTATCATCCTTTAATATTGGGTGCACCTGGTCCTGTAAAATGGCCTCAGTCGTTGGCTGTTACACAGCTGTGACGGAGAAGGCCGTCATTGGCTGCAGGCGGCAACTGGTGATATAATCCTTTGCCTATCATGGGTGTACCTGGGTGTTCCTCCCTCCTTGGGTACATAGTCCAAATCCAAATAACACACACAAGGGTTCAGTTTGCACAACGTCACCGTTTATTGTTACTTATCTATTGTTGGGAGTGCTCTGTCATTTTGGATGTCGTTTCCTTGTTTATTCAGTGGTCCGGGTAGGCTGGTAAAGGACCCGATTACCAGGCATGGGCTGGCTTTATAGCGCCTGTTTCAAACGATTGCATTCTAGGCAATACCACGTTAGTACGGGTGGTGTAAAGAAGTGTATGTCAAACCGGGAGATATGTGGCTTGGAGAGGTCATGGTACAAACTGTCCCTTGGTGATTGTTGTGTTATAGAAGAATGTACACTGTATTTGTTTGTGATGGTCTGGTTGTTACATCTTGATTGATTATGTGACATAGTTAATGGAATGTTCAGAGGTGAGGGGCTTCTACTATAATAGGTTTCTCTATCGCAGTTCAGGAGGTCATTTTTTCATTTTGAACTTGGAGGTAGGACGCTTAATGCTCTGTTCTCTGTGTGCTGCAGGTTTTTCTTTGGATGGTGATCCCATTGTAAAATGAATACCTTTGCATTGGAGAACTTGTGGTCTCGTAATCTATTCATTTTACCAACTCTTTATGGAGTAGTGACAGTAAGGGTATCTTGAAGGTCTGTCGACCAGTATGGCCTGCGCTACACCACAACAGCTATCCAGAGCAATCATCAGACACAATGACTCCCATGAGATGGCTGCCCATACCATTATGGATCCCCCACCATGTTTAACTGTGGGTAGCAGACATTGTTGACTTAAGGCATCATTTGGCTTTCTTCAAACGTAAACCTGTCCAGATGTAAGGTGAAAGATGACTCATCAGACCATATTTCTTTTTCCATTGTTCAGGGGTCCTGGTTTTAGATCAACTTACACAATGTTATTTATCTTTTTTTGCGTTGACCTACGAGCAGTTTTCCAAATGGCACCCATGCCATACTTTCCAGCATTATGAAGTTCGTGACGTACAGTTTTTTTTTTTTTAGACTGGGTCACAGACGTGCTGATTCAGTTATGAAGTAGCCTAATTTCCAAGACTGTGCTTTTGCGGTATTGAGCTTAACTATCCTGCGGAATGTCTGTCTATGCCTTTCGGTCAGCGTTTACTTGCGAACACTGTTCTTCTTTGCCGTAGCAATTCAAGTTCAAGTTTGTCAAATGTACTGAATAACACTGCATCATCCTGTACAATGATATTTTTGTGACAAGGCACCTGACATCTATGTTGCAAGAATTAAGAAAAATATATAAAGCAAAAAATATAGCAAGAAAATAAATCGATAATATACATAACTGTAAAACTAGCAGCGATTTAAAAAGGGTACTATAAACTAGCAGTCAATGGGTAGTAGTATTAAATATTTTAGATATGGCTAGTATGGCAATAATATACATAAGTAAACTAGCAGCAATTTCGGAGTAGGATTGGAAAAATGCACAATATGGGTAGAAGTATTGATTATTATAGATACATATGAGGATTTATATTTGAATATAACTCCAATATTAAAAATAATAAGGAATGCAATTCGAATAGTAATATAGAGGATGATTGACAGTCCGACTGTGCTTTATGTACCTAAGCGTGAGATGTTGGTACTGTAAGCTGTATCTGGGACGTTATTGTGGCTGGAACAGGGAGACAGCAACACATCGAACACGTTGCATTCCTTCAAATTCATGCCGTGTTGAAGTAAATGCTTCATCATATTGGAAGCAATATGATTTCCTCCCTATTGAAATAAATATTTTTACTTCAGGTCTTACATTTTGCTGTGTCATTAACATTTTTGTGAAGCTAAGCCAAACTTTTGAGTGTTTGCTGTGGCCAGCCATGGTGCAGGACGTAAACAGAAGTCTCTCTTCTCAGTTCTAACGTGCTTGCTTTGTTGACGTACTTCGTAAAATTACGTGACATTAGGTCTGCCGTTCGTGTAGCAGGTGCTGGCAGATGAGTGCAACTTTTATAGACTAAAATGCGTTTCTGAAATGCAAATGTTAGGAACCGAAGCGGAATCGAAATGCACGTGTCTTTTCGTATCCACGGTTCATGGTTCTTGATACCCAACCCTAGTCAACGTGGCTTCCTGTGAATGGCCCAACCCTAGTCAACGTGGCTTCCTGTGAATGGATACAAAAGAGTGTTCTGTTATCTAACACTTATAAGAAAGCGTACATTCATACGATAGTCTCACAAAATAATTGTTTATGTTAATTTTTCGCATAGTTAATGTATTTGTTAATGCAAGTTCTATCAAGAGTATTAGTTGGGAGAGAGCAATATGTTTTGTTGCCCTCACTCTAACCTGCTCTTTCTGTGTGAGAAAGCAGCGCTTCAAGACACACAGTCCAACACTTCAAGCGATTTTTGATGTTAGACATGTCTGTTGCAGTTTGTCTATCTCAACATAAACATGAACTGGACTCGGTCCGGCAAAAATAGCATAGACCCGGCTGGCGGGGAACTCTGTGTTTGTAGAGACTGCTGCTCTGATCGCTGAGCCACGCAGTAGCATAGAGTGGTGTAACTTCCTAATTTCCTATATATAACTCTGAGAACTTCGGTGGTGGGAAAAATATCTATACTACTCATACATTTGTCAATCAACATAATATATTTTAGTTGTTAGTTTTTTGCGTAGTTTACTTATTCCTTCACAATGTTCTATCAATTAATGGATTAGTTGAGAGAGAGCAATATGTTTTGTTTCCCTCACTCTAAACTGCTCTTCCTGGCTGAGAGAGCAGCGTTTCAAGACAAACAGTCCAACACTTTAAGCGATTTATGATGTTAGACATGTCCGTTGCAGTTTGACCATCGCAACATAACCATAAACTGTTTTACTTTTGGCTTACTTTATGTAGCTACTAGGGGTGAAACGGTATGTGTATTCGTATTGAACCATTCGGTACAGGTTCCAAAGAGCACGGTTCGGTACGCACTGCGAACAGAACAATATATTATCATGTAGCTAGAAAAAATATTTATATTTTATTGTAAAAATAATATTATTGCATAAACCAATGGCGTAAATTAATGTGGGAAAAATATCCACATAGTAATTAAATTGTATTTTTAAAAAAAGAACGTTATTTCACTCCAGCGACAATAGAGCTCAAGGATCGTTGTAGCAGCAATTTGCCTACGAAGGAATTTGCAGTTAGCTAAATTCAAAGGAGCAACACTGCAAGCATTGACGCCCCAGTATTATTCAGGTCTGCCATTTCGGTTTCCCTGTAAACTATAGCGGGGATTGTCAACGAGTGGTGGCTGGAGCTTCTACAACATGTAGGCTCTGGTCATTTACAATAGCCTATTCGAGTGGCAATACGAGTAACATGACTACCGGTACTCATTTATTTATTGCTATACATGGAAAGTAGAAAAAATTATATATTTTTTCTTCTTTGGAAGTAACATTTCAAGTAGTCCTATTTTGTTTTAGGCACTGCTGTGTGACTTAATTTTGATATATGCTGCTGGACTATGCACTCTTGTTGATGTTCTGTTTTAAAATTCTACTTTATTTCATGTTATAAGGCAGACACTGCTGTTTTTTTGTTGTCCCTTTGTTTCCAATGTCTCCTGGGAATTCAAGCTACCCTTGTTTACTGTTATAATAAATGAAAAATCTAAATACAAATTACATATTTCACAGGCATATATTTTGTCTATCTATCACAACGTACTGAACCGTGACACCACTGTACTGTATTGTACCGAACCATGAGTTTTGTGGATCATTTCACCCCTAGTAGCTACTGAAGCTTGTGAAGTTATAGTTTATCTTCACCTAATCTTTTTTTTTTTTTTATCTGTCCGTAGTCGGATGCGATACCCGGTCTCCTGTGTGGCAGTCTGCGTCTCTAACCACTACGCTATTTAACGATGGGTAGTCAGTCACTCAGTAGTCAGTCAGAGACATTTGCACTTCTTGGCCGGCTCCGCTTACGCGGTCCAGCAAAAATGCCCCGTGTTGACTTACAATCCCCCCAAACGAACCAAATTCATGTAATATATGCAACACAAGTCACCATCCAACCATTTATGCATAGAATCATATATTGACCTATAATGTGTAGCTCTGTAGACAAAGCCCAGCAGGCTCCTGCTTGCATAATCACTCCTACTGGGAGCTGGAGCTGAGTGGCGGCCTTCCTAGGATTAAAGGAGATAAGCCACACTGCTGGCCACGACCTTTCAAACATAGGGTAGCTTATACTAACCTCGCTCTGGTCACTGTCCTCGTGGCTGAGCAGGACCATTGACTGTAAAAAAAAAAAATATGGACGTAGTAACCGTGACGTCACCCGTAGGTGTATAAAGACCCGTTTTGAAGCTCATTTTTGGCAGAGATGGCCGTCGCCATCTTGGTAGCGCGTCACTCGGTCTAACTCCTGGATAAACAAAAATGGGCAAAGAGGTGGGGCGTGGGTGCAGCTGAGGTGCCTGGTTGCTGAAACAACGCCCACCTAACGTGACATTACCAAGTTAGTAAAGGCTAAGAAGCTTGGCTAAATGCTACCAGTATGCTACTCTGTGTTGCTAGCGGTTGCTAGCCGGCAGTTGGTAGCCAGTCACCGTAACGTTACCAGCTGACACTTGAGGCACGTTAACCTGAAACTATACAACAAAACCTAAATGCTTAAGCATTTTTTTTATACATAAATGTGGTAATTTTGCAACTCTCGATTTTGTTGAGACGAGACTGGAAAAAATATGTCACGACTTGCAGATTAGATATTAGATTTTCACATAACATTAGTTATGAGCATAGACTATATGGTTACAAGTTGTTTATTTGGATCTCACTTGATTATAACGTTATTTGTCAGTGACTGGAGTTAGCTGAGGCGATACCAGAAAGGACAAACCGCTAGGAGTGACACGAGTGACAGCGCCAGCAGCACACCTGTCATTCAGTAGACCACGCCCCCTAATTATAAGACTTAATATAATTTAAACGAATGTGTTAATAAGCGATATACAACAAAACTATTTTTTGAACCAGGCTGTAAACCTGTTTATTACTGCTGTAAATTTAGGCATTTTGCCATAGAGATCTATGGAGATTGCTCCATTTTGCAGCCAGCCTCAAGTGGCCATTCGATGAATTGCAGTTTTTGGCACTTCCGGGTAGGCATTTTTCAGCCTCAGAGTAGGCCCCTTGAGCAGGACCAACCTCATTCCTAACCAAAAGTTCACTGTGCCACACATGAGATGTTCCTGAAGCTATAGACCATGTTAATTTTAGTAAGAGAGTATAGTGAACACACTGAATTTGCAGGGGTTGTATTTTATTGTCAGGGACACCATTAGCAGTTTGCGGATTTCCCTGGTTGTTTTATTTATTTGCTGATTGTATCTCAGGAGGAAATTGGTGTGCTGCATCTAATCCAGGGTCCTGGGGGAAACAGTATATAAGCAGAGCGGGCCCAATTTGACTGGAGCGTGGAGAGATATTGGAGTGGGCCAGAAGGCTGTTGCTCAATATCGCTTCAGTACTGCTCTGAGTAGCACTCACTTCACATGGTCAGGGCAATGTTTTATGCTTGTTATACACGTTTTATATTTTTAAAAATGTTTTTTGGTTTTATTTTGGTTTATTTTTATTGTAATTAAGGGCACCACTGTAAATGAGACAGTGGTCTCATTTGGTTTTCCCTGTATAAAATAAAATAATTGTCCTCCCTGCATGCATTTGTAGAAGGTTTGTGTGCTGCTCAGCTCGTTGATTAAGCTGTCATTGGGTTTGCTAAAAACTTTCATAAGTAAACTCATGAAACACAGGTTTAAAATAAAGGTGACTTTCAAAAATTAGGAGGACCAACAGCAGGTTTATAGTTAGCCTTATTTTGATGCTAATTTAATGCATGAATTTGTATTCATAAAGAATGAGAATCAGTAACAACAAAGTTGAAAGGAGAGAAACTCCTTTCAAAATGATTTTTATGTTCCAGTAATGTAGTGGAAGAAAAAGAGGTGCAAACCTCACCCTAAACAAAGTGCTTCAGATACAGATCTTAGTAGAAATACCGAGTCCACTAGCAGACATTCCTGATAATGTAAAAATTGGGAAACATAGACACAATTCTCCTTGCTGTGTCGGAAATAAGGAATGCCAACAACCATGTCTGATGCCTGCTAATACAAGTTATTGTCCAAATCTAATCTAATAACAAACCACCTTTCAGGCCTGGAATTATGGTTGAGCTACTCAATGTCTTTAGTAATCAATGCCTCCAACAGGCTGTTTTAAAAATTTTGGATGCTTCCTAAAATATATTTGATTTCAAGGATAGGCAAGTTTTCCAAACCAGATAACCATGAAATTTGTTTGTTCAGTAAGACTTATCCAACCTCAAATGTAAGTTGGTTGCAAATTGGTTTGAAAGGCAAAAGATGAAGAAACATATTTAGTTAAGTCTTAAGTCTTGTTATTCCTACTGGTGTCTTCTACAGTTTTGCAGATGACTGCCATCTAAACACTGTTCTGTAGATGCCTAACACCTCAGCTAAACTGAGGCTTAGACTTTGTTCTTATTCGTGCATTTTTTTTTAGAAATCTGGATATCAGGGCTTCTGTTAGCCGACTATGGACAATTTTAATAAATAAATAATTCCTCGTAAGGGGATACACTGAAGTGTACTGTAACTAGGCAAAACTAACAAAGATTGCCTTAATTACCGTATTTTTCGGGCTATAAAGCGCACCGGGTTATAAGGCGCAATATCAATGATCGACTGCTAACGGGTCTATTTTCATACATAAAGCGCACCGGGTTATAAGGCGCATTAAATGAAACAAAACTCAGATAAGTCAAACTTTATTCAACTCTTTCACAATAACTCTCAACATTGTTAAGTTGTAACACATGAAATACAAAACAATACACTCACTTTTTCAGTTTATTCCTCTACCACAAATCCATCAAATTCTTCATCTTCAGTGTCTGAGTTTAACAGTTGGGCGATTTCCTGACTACGGAGCGCGAGCGCGAGGCTCCTGACTACGGTGGCCGTAATGCTCAATCCATCAAGCAGTGCAGCTTCGTAGCTTACCAAGGCCGTGCTAAAACGTTTTGACAAATTTTTGAGCGCCGTGTACCTCATAAAATCGGTTCTAGGTCAGAAAGCACAACCAGAATTAATTCATACATTAGGCGCACCGCATTTTAAGGCGCACTGTCGATTTTTGAAAAAATTAAAGGATTTTAAGTGCGCCTTATGGTCCGAAAAATACGGTATCCAGATTTTCAATATGCCTGCAGAGAGATTCTCTCCAAAACCAAATAAAGACAGCCTCAAAGAGTTGGGCAGTTTCTATTTCCCAACAATAGTAGGTCACTTTGAGCAGGACATGATTAGTGGCAAAAGCTGACATGCTCCATTGATATGCCCAACAACCCTGTGCAACTGAAATGAAGTGCCTTCCGCGAATACGAACCACTCATCATCTCCCGTTTCCACATTTCATAACACCAGCTGGGTCAATGTATGCTTGAAAAACACTCCAGGTTTACCAAAAAGCATCCTTATACTCTGGTCTGTTACTGCCCCGTTTTGATACAAATGTCAGTTTGATTTTAAACTGGGCAAAATTACTGCCTTTGCAGTTCCAGACAAAATTAATTACATTGGTCTACAACAATAGCTTTGTTTGCCATAAATATCCATTTATTTGGCTGATTTTATTTATTCAAACAGTATGTATTTATTACTGTATAAGCTGTAGGCTTTAGTTCATGGTGATGTAGGCTGTATCCAGTATTTCTCAAATGTCCGGGAAAATAAAATGCTGCCAGAGGTTAGGGTTAGGATGAAGGATAAGGTTACAAAAACAGAAAAACACCAGTCTAAACAACACAATTCTCCAACAACAAAAAGATGTCTTGCATCTTGCTGGAATCTTACTGGTGTGGTGGAAAATGTAGTTATGGTATATTACAATGAAATCATATTGCTTATTACTATGTTAAATGGAAATTGAAAGTATTATCAAGTAATTGAGGCCATCTTGTGTGTTTCTGCTTTTCTCACTGAACGGGATGTGCATACAGCAGATAAGTACAGCTATGGCTAACTTATCTTGGGCTGTAGACATCTTGTTGTGCTGATCTTCAGAACAGCTTGTGAGACATGTAGTCTAACCATGCATGGGAGAGGGACACAATGGGCTGTTCGGAGTGTATATAGGCCTGAGCTCTACCTTGAACAGAGCGCTTTTGACCTGACTCTGCTGAGAGTGATGTTAACTTCTCCAGTTTTGCAAATCTTTAATAAAGCTTTAATTGTGAAAATAATATAGTCTCTCTGCCTTTCTCGTTAGAATTTCCACAGCACTAGAAAAATGCCTGTCTAAAAAAACACAATTTCCCAACAAAAGAATGTCTCGTCTCAATGGAACTTGCAACCATCGGACTGAAAGTCAATTGTGGAAACACCCTAGCAAACACCCACTCTTAACTATGAATACATTCGTAACTGGCCCTTGTTCCGACTGTAAACAATACTTCTCATATTTTTACACTCAACGTAATCAGGAGGACCGGTAGCACTGTGAAATGTTGATATTGAATGTAATAGCACTGCTGAAATGCTCACACTGAACTTAATCGCAATTTACAAAAATAGTTACATATGCATGTATTCCTGCGATGATATGTTGAATGTAAGCCCTGCTGGATAATGCTAGGATGCATATTTTTGTTGAAGCAGGACAACCAGGGAACACATTGAGCTTACATATGTGCATGTGCACAAATGTATGAGACTGGGTCTCACATCTATAATCGGGAACTCTTAATGATTAAGTTGTGCTGTGTTGTGTGACAACCCAAGCAGAGAAATATGCAATATTAATCCCAGTCCTCAATGCTAAATATAATCTGGTCTATGGTGAGATTAACAATTTACCAGAGCTTGATGAAAATGAGGTTTAGAGAGTGAATGTGACTCAGAGAGCCCTGTCCATAACCTTCAAATCCCTCCTTTTATAGATCTGCCTGAGGAAACTGAGACCAACTAATGCTCGACCAGAGAGCAGCCTTTGGTAACCAGTCACACCACACCTTGCCATTCCACAAAAACATTGTATTGTGTCTGACAGTGTCTGTCCAGCTATTTGTTTAGTTATTTGAACCCCATGTGTGGTTTGATTGTTGCGAATTGGTAATTGCGGCTGCTGTCTTACCATTCTTTCACTGACATACTATAGCACATTTGAGTTACACACCCACACCACACGTGCACACACAAAACCACTTCTGCACGCAGCGAGGCTGACAGAGTAGTACCTCTCCAGGTGCATTGCCCTTCGCTTGTGTTGGCCTGCAATCGGATTGCCACATATGGTCAGAATGAACATGGTCTAGACTCCGGAATACTAGTATTCAGACCTGCTTCATGTTGTGGTCAAATAAGGAAAGGGATTGGTGTGCTCAGTTCAAATGTTTGCATCAAAAAATGTTTGTAGGTGCCAGTCGCTTTCAAATGTCAAATACACAAGAAGAAATTTCAGCGAGTGCAGATTTTTTCTCTTGGGAAAATGATCAGCCCACTGCTGTATTGAGGAGAACAAATGTTGGCCAAGATAACAGTTAACTAGAAAAATATGTTCTTACAATAGAACAGGTTTTATTGGAGATCAAAATATTTCCTATTGCATCTTAACTGATAAATCATAAATGTTTTTATAGAGAAATACACCTATAGCCGACACAGTAATAAATACGGGTTGTTTGAACATTTTAAATCAACCAAATAAATAACAAAACAAAGCTATTTGTGTAGGAAAATGTAATTAATTTAATCTACTGCTGTGGAGACAGATATTTTGTTGACAGCCCGGAGTGTTTTGTGTTTTAATATTTTGTGGCAAAAAGCAAACTATAGCCTACTACAGTAAGTTCTACTTTAGATGGTGGATAAGGTTCCACACTGGTTGTTAAGTCCTCCAGAGGGACTTCGCTGAAATGTACCCCAGGGTATGTGAAAGGAACATACAGCTCCGGAAAAAAATAAGAGACCATTGCACAGTTGAAAAGGAAGGTTTTGAGTGAGGAACAGAAGGGTTCAAATTAAGAGACCACTGCAAATTGAACGCTTCTGTTCCTCACTCAAAACCTTCCTTCCAACAAAGCCTGGTGCACAAATGTGCAGTTTTCCATTGGCCTTCGTCTTGCAGCCATGGAAGATCTTAATATTCTTGGTTGTGGGGATCCAAACAGACATTAAGGACCTTACAAGTCCAAGAGAGTGTAAGCTCTGACTAACTCCCTAACCGTAGAATTGTTGCTGTTACTCAAGCAGGCACACAAACTTTCCTGCATACATATAATGTCCACCCCTATACAGAGACAACTTGCTAGGAATGAGTATACTGCACCATTAAGAGGGTACATTGAAGTTAATTAATGTTAATATTTTATATAAATTATTGTCATGGAATTATGCAGCCAGGTAAATAGGCTGATGTTTTCACCTCTCTGCTTCTAGCTCATTCTGTGCTTGATTGCAAATGCATTGTGGGATGTTTGTGATTTGCCCTGAATGCTGATGTAACAGAGATGAGCTCATTGTGTAATTAGATTCTGCCAGTGTGGGGCCTTCTGATGTTCAGCTATCAAAATATTTTTTGTGTTTACATTATGTCTGGGATAAGACACTGATGGTTGTATTAATCCTACGTTGCTATAATGCGGAAGAAAGAAAATTCAACTACTTCTGCTGGTTGTTAGCTTAGAGTAATTTTTGGTTTAATTTTCCTGACTTTACTATTAATAGTATCATGACGCCATAGCATTTCTAGGTATTAATATTAATATTTTCGGGAATGTTTGTTTTCTTTTCTCAGCTCCATAGAGGAGCTCTCTTGTTCAACTGTCACAAAGTAAAGGGTGTATGAAGGCTGCAAACTGCTGTTATATCTTTCACTATTTTTTTAACAATGCTCTTTCCAGATGCAAATATGGATTTATTGCACAGTAGAAAAACTGAAGCATTTTCCAGAATAACATTTTGATGTAATGTTGGTTTTGAGTCTTTTTGCAAATAGATTTTTGATTTTAGTGGAAAGATCTTATAATGTATTACAAACACATGCTAATTGGACATCCAGTTCCCTAAAACAGAAGAGAATATAGAGTGCCATTCAAAAGAATTCACGTCCCCTGGACTTTTACACGTTATATTTTGGTAACATGAAATCATTGTTATGCTGAAAGATGAATCTTCACCCCTCTGTCCTATGCTCTCTGGTTAAGGTTTTCTTCAAGTATTTTGCTTTGGGTTTTCTTCCTGTATTTTGCTTTGTTAATTTTTCCCTCAATCATGTCTAGTGTCCCAGTCCCCACCACTGAGAAGCATCACCATTGCATGATGCTACCCCCACCACACGTCACGTTAGGATGGTGTTCTAAGGATGATATGCTGTGTTTCTAAATAGCCAGATCAGTCCCTTCAAATTTTTCTGTTCATCTGCCCAAAGAAAAAATATATATTAAGAGCTGTAGTAGATTTTTGTAATGTTATTTGTAATGTATGATCATTAATGAGAAAAATCTATTTCAAATGAGAACTGAGTAATGACTCGCAATCTATCCCAATATGTTATTGTAATACTGAGTTTAAAACACAACGTAAAGAATCACAATAACATCACATGTATTTGTTGTTAAACTATCTCCCTCAAATAATAAGAGATGCAAATTATATTTCCCTCATTTATTAGGTGCTAGTAGTACAAGTGAGCAAATTCCATGCCTTTTTCGTGCAGTGGCGTATTGAACACGCACGCCCGTGGGTTTTATTTGAATGCACTTCTCACTTTTGGCATACATTTGGTTGTAAGTAGAATACATCATTATATGACTATATTATATTTTATGCCATTTAACATGCAATTGAATTGGAATGTAAATAGAATGCATTTCAGTTAGATTTTTAGAATGGACCGCATATTCGGAGCCGGCCAAGAAGAGCGATTGTCTCTTACTGAGTGATTGAGCGCAAGCCTGCTGGACTGACTACCCATTGCTAAATAGCATAGTGGTTAGAGATGCAGACTGCCGCGTAGGCGACCGGCATTCGATCCTCGCCATGGACAAAACAAATCAGCCGTTAGGATTTGTTCAGGATAGACTAAAACTTCGCTGGCTACAAGCTTCAGTAGCTACGTTATAGTAAGCCTGAAGTAAAACTGTTTATGGTTATATTGCAACGGACGAACTGCATGGACAACGAACACACTCCTCTCGATTTTGATTTACATAGTGTAGTTCACATAGCGTAGTGGAACCAGCCATGGTGTGACTGGAGACATTGTTTTCATTACTGTATAGCTATTAGCTAGCCATCTACTCTAATCTCTTTCTAATTTAATGTGTTGAATGTAGTGTAGCGACCCTGTGTACTTATTGTTGACTTGGATGTTAGGTAATGAAGGGAACTCGTTTCAAGATCCATGGAGTTTCGATTAATTGGTTTAACAATGCAGAAGTATACAGCAGTGTTTCCGATGGAAAATTTTATTGCTGAAGGGGGGGAATGAAGAAACTGCTTTTAACTGTTCTTTTTTCACAATATTACAATGCTTTAGTTTTCCAAATACATAAATTGATAGCTACAGATAAAAAAAAAAAAAAATACTTTTTTTTTTTTTAAATATTACAAAAAATGTATTGGCTAAAGAAACATTGAAACAGGATTCCATGGGGGGTGTTGTGTTAAAGAACACTCCTTAGCCCCCTGACATACAGTATCTCACAAAAGTGAGTACACCCCTCACATTTTTGTAAATATTTGATTATATCTTTTCATGTGACAACACTGAAGAAATGACACTTTGCTACAATGAAAAGTAGTGAGTGTACAGCTTGTATAACAGTGTAAATTTGCTGTCCCCTCAAAATAACACAACACACAGCCATTAATGTCTAAACCGCTGGCAACAAAAGTCAGTACACCCCTAAGTGAAAATGTCCAAATTGGGCCCAAAGTGTCAATATTTTGTGTGGCCACCATTATTTTCCAGCACTGCCTTAACCCTCTTGGGCATGGAGTTCAACAGAGCTTCACAGGTTGCCACTGGAGGCCTCTTCCACTCCTCCATGACGACATCACGGAGCTGGTGGATGTTAGAGACCTTGCGCTCCTCCACCTTCCGTTTGAGGATGCCCCACAGATGCTCAATAGGGTTTAGGTCTGGAGACATGCTTGGCCAGTCCATCACCTTTACTCTCAGCTTCTTTAGCAAGGCAGTGGTCGTCTTGGAGGTGTGTTTGGGGTCGTTATGTTGGAATACTGCCCTGCGGCCCAGTCTCCGAAGGAAGGGGATCATGCTCTGCTTCAGTATGTCACAGTACATGTTGGCATTCATGGTTCCCTCAATGAACTGTAGCAGCTCCCCAGTGCCGGCAGCACTCATGCAGCCCAAACCCTGACACTCCTACCACCATGATTGACTGTAGGCAAGACACACTTGTCTTTGTACTCCACACCTGGTTGCCGCCACACACGCTTGACACCATCTGAACCAAATAAGTTTATCATGGTCTCATCAGACCACAGGACATGGTTCCAGTAATCCATGTCCTTAGTCTGCTTGTCTTCAGCAAACTGTTTGTGGGCTTTCTTGTGCATCATCTTTAGAAGAGGCTTCCTTCTGGGACGACAGCCATGCAGACCAATTTGATGCAGTGTGCGGCGTATGGTCTGAGCACTGACAGGCTGACCCCAACCCCTTCAACCTCTGCAGCAATGCTGGCAGCACTCATACGTCTATTTCCCAAAGACAACCTCTGGATATGAAGCTGAGCACGTGCATTCAGCTTCTTTGGTCGACGATGGCGAGGCCTGTTCTGAGTGGAACCTGTCCTGTTGAACCTCTGTATGGTCTTGGCCACTGTGATGCAGCTGAAATTATATTTTTAATAGCAAAACTTGTCGTTGTTTTCCAGTGCATTTAAATGTTGAACTTGAGAGGATGTAGTGCGTTCCTTGGGTGACTCCATCCCGCTGAAGAGGCACACACTCTGAAATTAGTTGTTTCGCGCGTCGGCAGAATGGAATGAGTTCTTTCGCGCGCGGTGAGGACGTCTGTAGCCTACCCGTTCAGCTCGTCTGAGTAGAGCTTTATTGGTGGCTCACATTACAATTACAGTGCGATCTGTGTCTCTCAAATTACATGCAGAAAATAGCACTACAAGCTAAATACCCTTACGAACGGTGTTGTAACACGACAAAAGTGTCAAACAAAACATTTTGATTTGTTTGTTTTTTCCTTGCCGTGGCGGGGATGATTTTGCCGTGGCGGGCGCCATGGTAAATTAAACGCAGCGGAATCAGTGGTATACAGACACCACATCTCTACACACGTGTCACGTGCAGCAACACCCGTTGTTTTAATAGCGTAGTGGTTAAAGACACAGTCTGCCACGTACAGTAGGAGACCGCAGATCGAATCCAGCCAGGGGCAACAACATTCATCTAGTAACGGGCCGGCAGAACTAGGCTTGCCAGGCTACTTTTCTTGTTTCTTTACCGTTTTGGACGGCACAGAAACAGTTGCCAAGGCCGCAACTGTTATAATTTTTAAACTTGACTTCCTCGTTACATGAGAGACATCCTGAAGTGGGAAACTGTTCATGTTAAATTATTTTAGTGTGTTTTTGTGGTAAAATAGCATTGTCAAAACACCTGCTGCTATGTTGCTACATGTACTTTACAAAACATTTGCAACATTTTTTTGTTTGTTTTATTACTGGCATCTACATGTTTTAGAGTGCAAGATGAGCAGGACACTGAATACATTTTTATTGAACATTTTTATTGAAAAAAATCTTATTGAATTGAAATGGTAATTGTTACGGTAATCTTCTCTCTCTTACCCCAATGTCTCTGTCAAATAATGCATAAAATACCAGAAAATTATATCTTGAAAAATAATATTAGTTGTTAAATTTGAAGTCTTATCCCGAATTGTACTTAAATTGCTGCAAGTCAAATAATCAAAATAGTTTAATGATCCAATTTGTTGATCATCCTCAGGACATTAAAGCCTATCTAAAACTACATGTTAAAGATTATTCTGTGTGATATGAAACCACACAAATATTTAGTGTTTTATTGCACACCACAGAATTATAGCCACATTACCACAGAAAAAGAAAACACTTGAATTCTTGTGGTGATTTCTCACAACACTTTAATTCTTGTGGTACATACTACATTACTTTTTATTTTTATTGCCCAGCTCAACTCTATCATTTCTCTTCTCTCACTACACACAGACACACACAAAAAAAAGTTTCTGAAAATCCCTGTCTTGTTTTCCAAGGTCTTGTTAGCACAGCAAAGCCCCAGTGGAATATCATAGCGCTGTGTGCTGAAATTTTAATCAAAAGGTATTGAGGCGGCACAATCTTGCTTCCTCTTAGCAGGGTCTGCAGAGGGGAGAAGGCATTTGCTGTGACATTTTGAGAGCGGCTCTCTTGAACTGAGGCTTGATCTTGGCGTCTGACTCTCTACAGAAGTGTGGCAGCGAGTCTAAGCATGTGAATAATAAGGTTACCTGTCCGTCATAGATTATTTTTTCAGCTTGGTGCATGTTTTTGGTTCTCAGGATTCAGTACTTTGGTAGTAAGGTTTTTGGATGCAAACATAGTGACATTCAGAGCTTTTGAAAAGGGGATTTAATAGTGAAATAACTAACTTCCAACCGTTTTCTGGATCTGTTTTTAATTGATGTTTGTGGCATTGAACAAGTGCCTGTTCTGCATGTAGCATAAGCCTATCGTTATCAACCTGGATATTAAGCAAAGCTAAATCTGTGGCCAAACCGATTCAATGCCTGTAAGGATAAAAGCAATAATTCAGTGCCAAGTTCTTTTTCCCATTTTGCCGTAAGATGTTTGGTTGATTTTGGGGAACATTTTGAACTGCCTAGCATTTTTGAATGCTGTTGTTTCCTTACATACTCTCTAATCTGCATGATTCTGGGGAAGGCATTTCTATGCAGTACATAGTTATCTCTCGGCTGGTCAAAGGACGCTAAAGTCCGTTCTAGGTGTAGATCCCTATTTTGTGGATTTTGTACATTTCCCCAGTGATCAGAAGTATTATCTTTGTTGGAAAGGGCAAAGTAGTTGTTCCTCTTTATCAGACGCAGGGAGGACAGTGGTCTAAGGTCGAAGTGCACATCAATTTGCTTCAAAATACAGATTGTGCTGTTCATGATTGGGACTATGACTATTAAGTGGCTATTTAAGGCAGATAGGGGACATTAACACTGCACCAATAAAGTAAGGGATTTTCATTCCACATAACAGGCCAACTGGATGACCTGAGATGTCATCAATTATTTAATTAAAATATAATGTTTGGGAGTGCCAACCATCCTTACAATGTGTACTTAAAGAGGTGATTTTCAGGAAATTCTAGATTTATTGTGAATGTCTTTGGATTTTTTGTTTGCCTTTATTTTAAAAACAGAAAATATACAACTAAGGAAATAACTGGGATTTAATATTTCAGTAATGAAAATGTATTTGCAAAATGAAGAATAATATTTCATTATTTCACCAAGAAAGTTCAAGCATAACAATACATATGCAGATTAACCTTACTAGTCAATACCCTCATGTTACTAGTCCCTATTAGATAAAACCAATTAGTATTTCTGAAACACAGTATAACACCAAGTGAATTCATCTTCAGTGATATTAATCTGTCCAGTTAGGAAGCATAAGCGATTGTGAATCAAAGTCACCTGTTTTGATGCAAATGAAAGGGACAACAGGTGCACTGGAGAGGCTACAGCAAGACAACCCCCAAAAAGGGAATGGTTTTGCAGGTGGTGGCCACAGACAATTGCTCTCTCCTTATCCTTCCTGACTGGTTCTTCTCTAGTTTTGCGTTTTGCTAGTGTCCTTGTCATTACTGGTAGCATGAGACGGTACCTGCAGCCGATTAGGTTGCACAGGTAGTCCCGCTCCTCCAGGATGGCACATCCATACGTGCCATATGCAAGAAGGATTGCTGTGTCTCCCATTACAGTTTCAAGAGCATGGAGTTACCAGGAGACGGGCCATTACACGAGGAGAGCTGGACAGGGCCGTAGAAGGGCATCAACCCAGCAGCAGGACCGGTATTTGCTCCTTTGTGCGAGGAGAAACAGGAGGAGCCCTGACACAAAAATTACCTCCAGCGGGCTACTGGTGTGCATGTTTCTGCCCAAACTGTCAGAAACAGACTCCATGAAGGTGGCATGAGGGCCCGACATCCTCTACTGGGACCTGCACTCACAGCCCAGCACCGTGCAGCTCGATTGGCATTCGCCAGAGAACTCCAAAATTGGCAGGTATGCCATTGGCACCCCGTTTCCTTCACAGATGACAGCAGGTTCACACTGAGTATGTGACAGACGTGAAAGCGTCTGGAGATGCCATGGTGAACGGTATGCTGCCTGCAACATCATCCAGCATGACCGGTTTGGCGGTGGGTTAGTGATGGTCTGGGGAGGCATATCCTTAAAGGGTCGCACAGACCTCCACGTGCTAGCCAATGGTACCCTGACTGCTGTTAGGTACTGGGATGAAATCCTCAGACCCATTGTCAGACCTTACGCTGGTGCAGTGGGCCCTGCGTACCTCCTGGTGCAAGACAATGCCCAGCCTCATGTGGCCTGAGTGTGTAGGCAGTTCCTGGATGACGAAGGCATTGATGCCATTGACTGGCCCTCACGTTCATCAGACCTGAATCCTATTGAGAACCTCTGATCCAGGTCTGGGAGGAGATCCCCAAGGACACCATCCGCAGTCTCATCAGGAGCATGCCCAAATGTTGTTGGGAGTGCATACAGGCACGTGGGAGCCATACACGCTACTGAGTCATACTATGGAACAGCCTGTGATTTCAATTGTTTACTTTGATTTTCGGTTTTGAATCCAGCCCTCAATTGGTTGGTGATTTTGGTTTCCGTTGACCGTTTTTACATCATTTTGTTCTCAATGAATTACACAATGTACAGTAAAGATTTTGATCTTTAATATATTTTGTTCATTCAGGCCCGATGTGTGATTTAAGTGTCCCCTTAATTTTTTTGAGTACTATATATCTAATTCTTTGCTGTGAAAACATCAAAAGTGTTACTAAACTCTCCTGAATTGTTGAATACTGCACCCTAACATTATGTTTTGTGTTTTTTCTGGTGATGGAGCTGGTGATTATTACTGTTGCGACAGAAGTCCTTAGTAGTGACTAAGTCAATACGTTGTTACAATAATACAGTCTGGCAGGTCATATTACGATAGCCAACGCTAAGAGGCTGTCACTATTATCATTAAAGCTGAGTCCTCCATGCACTGGCACACCGTTATTCCAAAGCCCACTATGAATTATAAAAAAAACAAATAAATAATTCTGCGCGGGTGCCTCAGTGTAGGCCATTGTCTACAAATTATGTTTCTCTTTCCTCACCAGTTGCATTGATGATATCCAGGTGAAATCGCAAAATCAAATGTGAATCAACTATAGTAATATAGGGACAAGTCAAGACATACGTTGAACATTCATGGACATTCAGCTTGATGTAGATAACAAATTTGACTTGGAGATAAACACTGGCCTGTGTTTCTTATGAGTGATGCCCATATCGATAACAAGATACTGCGGAAATGAAGACACCTAGTGAAAAAATTCTAACTATAACCGTAGTTTTGACTCATCTGACATTTTCTCACAGCTACATGGGACCATTCAAAACTTTTAAATTAATAGAATTAATAGAATTTTGTTTATTTATCACAATTTCATCACAGGAACTGCAGCGTTAATGAGAATCACTAGTGCATCAAAATTACCAAACGATGTGTTGACATTTTTATAACAAAAACAAAACATATTTTTGTTGAAAAGTACATATTCGTATTTGAAATAATGGTTATCCCATGTAATAACAAAATTGTTAAGCTCAATTCTACACTGCGAAGGTACAATGCTGGGCTTCTTTACCGTACAATTGTTTTATTTTTTTTTAAGAAAAAGACTTGTAACAAGATTTGCTATTATTTTTGCCGGACCGCGTAAGCGGAGACGGTCAAGGAGAGCGAATGTCTCTTAGTGAGTAAGTGATTGACTGACTACCCCTTGTTAAATAGCTTAGTGGTTAGAGACGCGGTCTCTCACGCAGAGCACCAGCGCTCGAGCCTTTCCACAGTCAAAGCAAAATATGCATTAGGATTTGTTCAGGATAGACACAAACTGGCCACAACCTTCAGAAGTTTTGTTATTGTAAGCCTGAAATAAAATTGTTTACGGTTATATTCCGGCCATTTCAGGGGGATTTTGGAAGTACGCATCCGTACATGCTTTTTGGGGTACTTTAGGCTAGATCACAACTCCTTGGGCCGTAAAAGGAGGGGTTTCCACGATTCTCTCGTCTTTTCACTTGACGAAAATGTCAGTTATCGTCACCTTTATTGATAGTTATTGTATCAGTGTCATTCATGAATGAAAGAAAAATGAGCGTTGTTGTGCCATGAAATGAAATATCTTTGGCAGTGTAAAGTTCATCTTCAGTTTCGCTAGCTATTGCTCAAATCTTATCACTATTTCAAGTAGTAAGTTAGTAGATAGGCCTACTAGTAAGTCTATTACTGGCTAATAAGCTGTTAAAACGGCCAGTGGCAAAAGCCATACAGTTCATAGATGCTATTTTGGGTGGAAGTAAACTTAATAAAAAAATTTTGTCGAGACGCTATACCGACACATGGCCTATGTATAGTTTTGTGGCATAGTGGTTAAAGGCACAGCCTCTCACAAGGAGACTCAGGTTCGAATTCAGTGCAGGCAACAACGTTCATCCCTTTTAATCGCTGGCCAGGTGACTTAGGCTTGTCTGGTTCCTTTTCTTGTTTGAATAGTGTAAACGGGTGAAAATGTCTCACCTTCCGAGGTAACATGTAACCCTTTCCTCACAGAGGTGAGGAAAGGTACCTTTCTACCTATTCTGTGTGTTAAATAGTCCTTGACATTTTAATTGAAAATTTAGTACATTTGATTAATAATGAACTTGGGGATATTCTGAAATAAATCAATGGAAGAATGTACACTTCAAAAAGAAAGGAGTATAGCTTTGTAACTTCAATCTCTGGGGTTAAATTCTCTGAGGAAGAATTAAATGGATGATTCTAACTAAGATATGTCCTGTATCCCTCCAGGCATTAGTTCACTCTTATTCCAGTTGATTCTGTTGCCACGGAAGGTACCACATTGATCAAGCTGATGGGCGACATTGTGCAGCTTCATGTATATTTTCATAATAGGAGTGAAGTCTTCTGATGGCGCATGGATAAAGATTTCTAACGAGAGAGTATGTCTTGTTCCGACACCTCAACAGCATGGGCCCGTTTACAGCTAAATAATTTTAGTTAAATATTATTTTCCCCCAATGCTTGTTTGTTTCATCCCTTTCTTTACTTCTGCTCCATTTATGAGAAAATGACCAACGCAGAAGTTTATTTGAAGCCCTTGAGCAAGTTTACATTACACTGGGTTAAATGAAAAAAAATTAAGTGTGAGAAGGAAACTGTTCAGTTACATCAATCAACCTCTGCTTAAGGCTATGAAGTCCCATAATTACTATTCACAATGGTTGTTTTTGCCAGGTTCTTTGCGGCTCTTAGAATTTTGTGTACCTACGTAGAGTCTTGACAATCAAGCCTCACAGATTTTTGCAAAGTAGTTGCTGAGCTGCGTTCTATGTGCCTGTGTGTCTTTTTGCGATTGTGTTTGTGTTTTACATTTCTGTACTGTATGTTTGTGATACCCTCTGTGTGTGGGTGTGTGTCCTGATGTGTGACACTCTGTTCCTATGTAATTTGGCAGGGAGTGAACGTTAGGCCCCGGAAGGATGCCCAGGTGGGGCGGGACGGTGTGAGGAGGAAAGACTGGCATGACTATGAGGCCATCAGGAGAGACGCTGCTCGTTCTGGTAGGAATTCCTTTTTTTTCTTCCCTTTAGCAGAAAGTTTGAAGCCAACAACTATACTGCAATCAACAAAAATTCACAAGGCTTTTGGGGTTTTTACGAACATAAGCTTTTTTGAATATATGTGATGAACATACTTTCTAAACAGTTGACCAGTAAACTTGTGGATGACGGATGTTCACAAGGTCCTTATGGTTCATATAGGTGTTTCCTCAATACTACTGGTGGCAATTGCATTTTCTAACACATTAGTTTGTAAATTATTTGCTTGCTACTGTTACAAATCAGCGTGCAATATTGCTTTCCAACTAGCCTTCAGCTAAGGCTTTTACTCAAGCACTGTGAGCAGGGCAACAACAAACAGAAACCTTTTTTTGGCAACACATTACTTTATCTATTAGAGGCGCCATGATGACACAGAATGAAGAGAGCACAGCACTAGGGACTTGACCAATGTAGAGCTGAAGATATCCATTATTTTGATAATCGATTATTCTATGCATAACATGTCCAATTATTCAAATAATCCAAAAAAATGAACATGGCTCACAGTCTGTGGTGTTGTATACTGAAGAAATATATAAGCACATTCAGTATTGGTAATGTTTCATGAGCTAAAATAAAAGATCCCAGACATTTTCATATGCGCATATTTTTATTACCAGTCAAGTAAAATCTGTAAATTAGGGCCCAATGAACACAGTAAAATCTTAGAAATTCTTGCCTGTTGTGTTCATATTTTACCTTTTTTTTATTAGCAATGACCATTTTAGTAATCCATGTGACTATATTCACTTGTCCTACTTGAAATCATCACAACCATATAGTAGACCCATCAGCAACATTTCAAGCTAGTTGTGGAGTAAGCTTACAGGACGTTCTTAACTCCATTACATTAGGTTTAAGGAAAAGAGAATATATTTGAAAGCAGTTCTTAGATTATGACCTTTTTAAATTTAGCTCTAATTCTGGAAAAGGTTGGAGACCAATGTGAATAGATATTCATGTAAATAATGTAAATGTTATCAACTCTGTTATTTTCCATAAATGTTGTGGTTAATTGTCTACACTAGAAAATTAAAACATCAACAATTTTATTGTGCGCCTAAGCTTATTTGTGTGCATCTACATCTTTCAACTTTGAAGCATGCGGAAGATTACAAAATGCACAATTAAATGTTATTTAATTTTAATTAGTCTAGCAATAGCTAGCTTGCGTCTGGCTTCTTTTGATTTATTCCAGTCAAGACAGTTACTATGTTATCAAAAGAGTTGACAAAAAACAAGCACTAAGTTAGACAACTCTAATGGACTTGATTGCCATGTCTTGTTTCCCCTTATTACTTACACAGACAGTACACCCGTGCTTGCCTGCTGCTGCTATTTATCTGCATTGTAGCTCCAAACTTTGAAGTAGTTGTTAAGATGTTTCTCTGTCTTCTAACTTTGCAATTGTGATATTTTAGGTAATTGTTATATTAACAAGATAACATTATACAAAACGTATGACTTTTTTCTTTTTTTACATTTAATACTGCCATACCTGCATGACTTAACCAGTGGCTTATAACACATTGTAGCTAACTAGGTTGCTAATTTAATGGCCACAGTATCTAGTTGAGCTATGGAAAACAACTAGCTATGTGAAGTAAGAGAACATGTACTGTAACATCTAATTATGGTACTGGAAAGCAATAACCAATACTTGGGTTCCCACCAATACCTGGCTTATTCGTTTATTTTATATCAAACAACAATGGCCTGTTTCATATTTATTATCTCTACAAGAGCGTTTCAACCCAAGTCTTCCACAGACAATGTAATGTGTGCGTGTGTGCGTGCGTGTGTGTGTGCGTGTGTGCGTATGCGTGTGTGCGTATGCGTGTGTGTGTAGGTAACGGGGAGCAGGGAAAGCCCTTTCCTTTGACTGATGCTGACCGGGTAGACCAGGCCTACAGGGAGAATGGGTTCAACATCTACGTTAGTGATCGGATCTCCCTCAACCGCTCTGTCGCAGACATCCGTCACCCAAAGTAAGTGTCAACACTTATCTCACGCATTCCTTCCAAAAGGTGAGTGGGCTATATTTTTATATCACATTTTTCTGATGATGCAAATGAAAATCATCCACTTATGACTGCTGGTAACAACATTCCCTAAAGGAGGGAATTGGGTACACCACTATAAAGATATCATGCTCTTTAGCACCATCTACTGAACATTAGATTACTCCTGATAAAGCCAACAAAAGCTGAGCATGACAGCAGCCCCTTCTTTCCAGGTAATGTAGTCATGGCTTAACCTTCATTCTCGAATACATTACTACTCTTCATTTAGACCAGTCAAGGAATCAGTTTCCTTTCAGTGTACTTCTTTCGTTGCCGTGGGTCATACTTAAATGTGAAATATGAACCACCTTCACCCTTTGTTGCCTTTGTACCTGACTCATTGGACGTGGATGTGAGGAGTTACATGTAGACACATTGACTCTACAACCTAAAGTGACTGCTGGTGTGAGTAGAGAGTAGCCCGTGTTTCCTTTGCAGTGGGTGTTCTAGAAAGACATTTGTGTATCCAGTCTCATTTCAATAAATACACTGGGTATCCAGTCCCTCTCAGTTCAATGACATTTGGGTATCCTGTCCCTTAGTTCAGTGAATAGAGCCTTTGAGGAACAAGCTGCTGCCTGCTCAGTACTCTTAACAGTGAGCAGCACATTGATGGTCATTCCCATTGATGTAATTGTTTTACGCAGGATTTTCCATGGAAATAATGAATCTAATTTGCATCTTTTTAGCATTGGGCTAAGTTTGATAGGTTACCTGATGGGAGAAGCTAAAATGTAGCATTGTGTTACATTAAATAATTTTGATGGTTGATGCAGATAGCAGGATAGATTAGACTGCTTAAACTAGGCAATTTTGGGGTCATCGCCATGTTTTACAAGAGATTAGATTAATTAGACTAGTGCTCTGTTCTAGATCACATTTCACTCTTGAACCAAACACTGGAGGTGCTACATCTGCCCAGCAAAGCATTTTTGGTGTCTACTATGATTACTTCTATAAAGTAATTATACACAGTGTCATTATTTCTTTGTGTGATGGTTACATTTATGGGTGATGAATACTAGCCTTACTCATAATACCAACTTAATTATTTTGAGAGCCTGTGTAGTCATGAAACATTTCAGTACAATTGTTGATATAGGATCAGTCGATGTCATTTTATAATAAAACAATAAACAAATCCTAGATCCTTCAGCACGGCTATATAGGCCCCTCTGTAGACTGTTCACTTTTTTGGCTATTTGCTGCTTGATTTTGTTGCCTGTTTGTGTGTGTTTAGCTGTAAACAAAAGTTGTATGGGGAGAAGTTACCGAACACCAGCATCATCATCCCGTTCCACAACGAGGGCTGGTCGTCTCTACTCAGGACTGTACACAGCGTACTCAACCGCTCTCCACAAGAACTCATCGCAGAGGTCATACTGGTGGATGACTTCAGCGACAAAGGTACACTTGAACATGTATGGATGTGTAAACTCACATGGGGCACAATGCACTACCAATGACGCAAGGACCGATAAGTTCACTGGAAACACAAATACCAAGCACACACATACAGTACCAGTCAAATGTTTGGACACACCTATTCACTTGAAAGGGTGTGACCAAAGTTTTGACTGGTACCGTATGTAGACATATATAACCTTCACTGTTGAACTGACTCTTTTGTTTAACAGCGTGTTTACATAGAGCTGTACCTTTATTTTTGAAGGCAAAGACCCATTATGCATATTTGGACCTGTAGTAAACAGTTTCTCTAAAACAGTTCCTTATAATGTAGCTAGATACAAACTAATCTTTTGGTTCCATAGCACCTCACCCACCTGTGAGTCATGTCAGATCATCACACAAAGAACTTCAACTTCACTTACAAGAGAAAGAAAGCATTTCATATAAAGGCAACAACAATTATATCAAATAATTTATTAAGGTATCTAGGCATTCTTTATAAAGCTTGAATATGACAAATAACATATCCTAATAAAATATACATTTTTTACAATCCAATTGCATTTTTCTGACACTGACTTCATTCAGGTCTGTTGGCTCAGTCAACATTAACTGATGTTTAGCCCTTCTCTATGTCTGTGTCCGAGTGTGTGAAGTAGTGATGAGTGGGAGTTTTCATCAGTAGTAAAAAGCAACGCTGCATGATAAACTGCAGCCAGTGGTTTCCATACTGATGCTGATGCATGTATAGCTCATCACCATAATCTAGTGTTAGTGTTAAGGTTACAATTTTGTACGATTTTGTTTCTATGCCGGGTGACAGATATGATTTGTTTCTATGAAATTAACCCACTTTGATCATCAGACTTTTCACCAATTTGTGTTATAATAGAAAGTTTATGATCAGTGACTTGTAAATTTTGGAACCTAGAGGATAGCATATACTTAGTTTTACTTGCATTTGGCGCCTTCCTAAGATTCATAAGTTCATTTGTTGCAGTTAAAAATCAGACTCCAGGTGTGCGTCCGCTTGTGCTAGAGATGGGGGAACAGCATGCGATACTGTTACATCACCATAAACATTACAGTTTCTCACAGAGTTACAGATATCCTTTGTATACTGACTGAACAATAAAGGACCCAAAATCAAACATGTGGAACTCCTTTGTGAACTGTGAGAAACTTGGAAGATTGAACCCCATCTGTTAAAATAGCCTGAGTTCTATTGCTGAGGTAATTCTGAAACAGTGAGGTCAGTTTTTTTGCAAAATGAAATGATTATCAGTATCAAAAGGCTTTTGACCCATAGAGCAACGCAATTTCATTTCTCATCCAAGGTTTCAACAATATGATTTATAACCAGGGTAGTGGCTGTAATAGTACTGTGCCCAGGTCTAAAACCTGACTGATATTTGTTCAACTTGCAGTTGTAAGCTAAAAAAACAATGCAATTATATATTTACCAATGACTCCAGAATTTGTGCAAGGCAAGACAATTTAGAAAGGTTAATAATTATCAAGGTCACAAGTATCCCCACACTTATGTAGTGCAAGCATGTAGTTTTCTGTGCTTTAGAATTGACCCCAGAAATGAATGTTAGATAAAAAGAACTGTGTAAAAGCACCAAAGATATGGCACAGCCCTAACCAGCAGACCTGGGTTAAGTATGTCAGCCCTTGTGGCTTTCCTAGTGTTGACAGCTAGCATAGCTTAAAGGACTCCCCTTCCACACTATGGCATTTCTTTTCTGTTGGTTTTTGGTGAATATGCGATTGCCATGTATAATCATTCAATGTAATTTGTTTAATTAGTTTACCTTTATCTGTCAGTAATGTTGAAGTACAGATTACATAGCCATATGTCCAAATAAGTAACAAGAAGAAAACTTTCCTGGGGTGTACTTATATTTTCTTACATCACCCCTGCCCTATTGTCAAGGGGGAAATCTTTCTCAGTCCCTCTCTTTTTTTTTACCTCTCACTCTTGCATTACAGCCTTGTGTGCTTGAGCTCTGGCCCCGCTGTTGTCCAGCAGCTTTGGTAGTTGAGCAAAAGTGATTTCAGGGTGTAGTAAATAGACCGTACAGTGCTCGGCTTAGAACGTAATTTGTGTAATTGTCAGATGCTTGTGACTAGACACAATACAGCTATTTGCTCCAGAACTTGACATTTCTGTTGAAATGGGGATAGTTATTTATAGTCCCTAGATCAGGGGTGGGCAATATTTTTCACTGGGGGGCCACACTGAAAATGCCAGAGTGCATCGTGGGCCAGATTACTTTTTTAACCAACATGCCTAAAAAACACACAACATAGCTAACTCTGTTAACTTGCATATTATATTTATGCATATTTATTTTCCATGCAACACCGTTTTCATAAGCAAACTTAATTTACTTAATTTAAGTTTTTTTTATTATTTTTTGTTAACAACTGTTATTATGGCAGGCAAAGGCCATTTTATGGCAGGCAAAAATATTATGGCAAGCAAAAAATCCCATTTTAGGGTTATTACTCAACAGAAATGTTGCAACACATATTTGCCTTAAAACTTAACTTTCAACTCAACAGAGTAAGTTTATTACATAAGGTATAGTGTATAACAGTTATATAGGTATAATAGTTATTAGGGCAGCCATAAGTCTATGAAATCACTTCTGAAGATTTTCACTCATAGCAAATGTTGGTATAATTGCCGTCGTCTAACTTCATACAGTATATTTTTTGTACTAGGTGCTTTTAACGACAGCTATTCCAGCAGCCCAGACCCAAGAAATCAACTTTTAGGGCTACTCACTCAATATGAACAGGAGAGCCTCGTATGGACGTTGGCAAGTGAGGTGAAGTCAGGAGTCATTTCTGTTGAAGCAGTGTGCGGTTCTCTTGAAGCAGTGTGCGGTACTGCTGCAAGATATTCATCAGTGAGGCTGCATCTGCGCTTGGATTTGTTGAATTAAGCATGGGGTGACAGTTCTTCGTATTTGGCGGCATGCTCGCTCTGGAAGTGCCTCTGCAAATGGTACTCTTTAAAATCTGCGACGTTAGCTTAACATATTAAGCAAGTTGCTTTACCTGTGACATCTACAAATAAATATTTTCCTGTCAATTCTTTTTTAAATACCCTGCTTTCGTTATCAACTTTTCTTAGGCTCATTTCCAGAGATGGCTAGCCATCAATTGCGTATAGTACATACAAATGATAACTTCCGCGCGTGGATTGGGGTGCTGGTCCCTACGTATCATAGCAACGCAAATACCTTGTTTCAACTTAAAGGTATTTTAAACAGACAGTATGATACTGCTGTACTTATTACTGGGAGTGCCACGGGACTTTTAATTTGAAAATAAATAAATATGCAGCAGTAAATAATCTACCGTAATCTGCGGACCTCGTCAGGTATTTTTTATTTTGTATTATTTTACAAGTTTTGGATGTATCGCGGGCCGGATAGAATTACTCAACTGGCCGGATACGGCCCGGGGGCCTTATCTTGCCCAGGTCTGCCCTAGATGGTTACAGAAAATCTACAGTACTTTAAACTGTACATTGGGTTCCGCAGGCAACTGTGATCAGTGACTGCCAGTTGGTTAACGTAATTTAAACTAGCATAATCTAAGTGAAAATGAATAGATATACATTTTACAGGTGTATATTTTAAGATCAAATATACTTTATTTTTCAGAAGAAACAAATATTTGAAAACTCTGTGGATATACGACAGACTCATCCTCTGGCTTCAAACCGTTAACTTCAAAACTTGTGGTAGTTGAATTTATGCATGCAACAGGCAAGTCTAAGCAACGGTACATATTCCGGTTTCAGGGTCACTGGTCAGTACTTTTTCAGTACAGCGTAAAAATGTATTTTCAATAGTTAAAACATGTTTATTTGGCAAAAGATGCAACAGTAATCCAGGATGTGTATATATATATATATATATATATATATATATATATAATACCTGATGAGAGCACAATCTAAAAATAAAGTGCAATATGTAAAAAAGGCACAAACATTATTAAAAAAAGTATTAATTTGGGTTCACAAGGGAACTGTGAAAACCCTACTGTACCGTATGTTTACGAATGTGTGTACTGTTACAGCCTTAGTTCCCTTGTAAATTCCCTCTTTTACTGCATTGCATCTAGTCATTACCGTTGTCACAGACATAAAGCGAGTAAGACAGACTGGGCTGAGAGCTCTGTCCATACGTTTTCATGTGAGGTAAATCAGCTGATCTGTTCCCGTGTCCCATATTGCATCCTAATGTTCTGGTTTTGTAGGGATCAGATCAGCAAAGCCCCTTAATCTGCACATCATGATTCAAATATGATGTAGTAGAAACCCAGAAATCACTTCTGAAGATTTTCACTCATAGCAAATGTTGGTATAATTGCCGTCGTCTAACTTCATACAGTATATTTTTTGTACTAGGTGCTTTTAACGACAGCTATTCCAGCAGTTAATCTTTGGGGGACTGCAGTGAGACCGTGGCCCGTGCCAAGCGCTGCTCTGTGATGGAGTCCTGTTGTTGCTAGATTGATTGTCCAATTACTTGCTCAGCCTTACTCTCGCGACCCTGATGGGATCGATTGAGTGAATGGTTGCAATGCATCAGAAACCTTCCTCTACCCATCGTCGCCCACCTTTTAGTCAACCACTCACCACCTAGTCACCCACCCTACCAGTCCCCCTACCTGACACATGCACCTCTCACTCTTCCTATCAATGTCCTGTCTTTTTACTCTTTCTATCCATTTCTCCACTACTGACTCTCAATCACTTATCACTTTCTGTTACTGGAGCCAGAGCACCTGATACCCTAGTTGTAGTGTTCTCAGAACTGTAACATTAAATTTCAACAGGTGTACCCTTCTAATGGCAGTGAACAAAACCTATACATTTACTTACTGTATGTGTTTATACATTTACTTACTGTATATGTTTGTCAATATAGTTTTGACCACATCATTTTGTGAAATTTTCTGAAATTTGCTAATATCTGTTTTCGATATTTTCGTAGTAATAATAATATATACAGCTCTGGAAAAAATTAAGAGACCACTGCAAAATTATCAGTTTCTCTGGTTTTACTATTCATAGGTATGTGTTTGAGTAAAATTAACAGTTTTGTTTTATTCTATAAACTACTGACAACATTACTCCCAAATTCCAAATAAAAATATTGTCATTTAGAGTATTTGTAGAAAATAACAACTTTAAAAAAAGATGCATTGTTTTCAGACCTCAAGTAATACAAATAAACAAATTCATATTCATTTTTCAACCACAAAATACTAATGTTTTAACTTAGGAAGAGTTCAGAAATCAATATTTGGTGGAATAACCCTGATTTTTATGCTGAAGCATCCCCAGATCATCACCGATCCTCCACCAAATTTCACAGTGGGTGCGAGACAATGTGGCTTGTAGGCCTCTCCAGGACTCCGTCTAACCATTAGACGACCAGGTGTTGGGCAAAGCTGAAAATTTGACTTGTCAGAGAAGATGACCTTACTCCATTCCTTTACAATCCAATCCTTATGGTCTTTTGCAAACTTCAGCCTGGCTCTTCTTTGCTTCTCATTGATGAAGGGCTTTTTTCTAGCTTTGCTCTAACTTCAGCCCTGCCCCTAGGAGCCTGTTTCGAACCGTCCTCGCCGTGCACTTCACCCCAGCGGCTGTTTGCCATTCTTTTTGTTGGTCACTTGATGTCATCCTACGGTTGTTGAGTGACATTCGAATGAGTTGACGGCCATCTCGGTCAGTGGAGAGTCGTTTTCGCCGTCTGCCAGTCTGTAGCTTTGTTGTCCACAATGGCTGTTACTTGACCTTGTTCTTATGAACCGCCGTCTTTGAAATTTTCAGGATGGAAGCAACCTGACGCTTACTGTATCCCTCTGCCAGTTAAGCCAGAATTGAACACTTTTCCTCACTCAAAGCTTTTCTTTTCAACTCTTTTGTCATGCTGAATAGTTATTTTTTTATTCAAATTACATTTGAGATACTACTTGCACTGTTTTTGCCATTCAGCTGGTCCTATTGCAAGAGGATAGTGGTGACCACAGCAGTGGTTTTTATACACTGCTCAAAAAAATGAAGGGAACACGTAATCATCTCAGTATAACACCAAGTCAATTAAACTTCAGGGATATCAGTCTGTTCGGTTAGGAAGCATAAGAAATTGTGAATCAGGGTCAACTGTTTTGGTGCAAATGAAAGTGACAACGGGTGCACTGGAGAGGCAACAGCAAGACTACCCCCAAAATGGGAATGGTTTTGCTAGTGTTGGCACAGCCCGTTGCCCTCTCCTTATTCTTCCTGACTCATTCTTCTCTAGTTTTGCTAGTGTCCTTGTCACTACTGGTAGCATTAGGCGGTACCATTCAGGTTGCACTGGTAGTCCAGCTCCTCCAGGATGGCACATCCATACGTGTCGTCGCAAGAAGGATTGCTGTGTCTCCCAGTACAGTCTCAAGAGCATAGAGGAGTTACCAGGAGACGGGCTATTACATGAGGAGAGCTGGACAGGGCCGTGGAAGGGCATCAGCCCAGCAGCAGTACCGGTATCTGCTCCTTTGTGCAAGGAGGAGCAGGAGGAGCACTGCCAGAGCCCTACAAAATGACCTCCAGTGCGCTACTAGTGTGCATGTTTCTGACTAAACTGTCAGAAACGGACTCCATTAGGTTGACATGAGGGCCTGACGTCCTCTAGTGGGACCTGTGCTCACAGTGGGCCTTGGGTACCTCCTGGTGCAAGACAATGCCCAGCCTCATGTGGCCTGAGTGTGTAGGCACTTCCTGGATAATGAAGGCATTGATGCCATTGACTGGCCCTCACGTTACCCAGACCTGAATCCAGTTGAGAACCTCTGGGATGTTATGTATCTGTGCATCTAGCGCCGATTTGAACTAAATTTGAACTAATAACACCAAGTTTTTTGGAGCTCAAGAGCTGTGCCTTGAACAGCACTTACCATTCATCCCCAGACTTGTTAGCTGTCCGTGACAATTTCAATGTATGTCTGATTAAGTGAAGAGTTCGTAGCAACATTGCAGAAGTAACTAACTGAAGGATTACAAGGCAAGGCGTGTTCAGATTTTTCTACCTCTGCAAGGGATTTTTACTGTCAAAATTCACTGTTCCTATGCAACTGTTTGCTATTTCATTTCGTTCCTAACAGAAACGCAGCTCATCACTTTTTAGGCTGCTTGTTTTTTTCGTAGGCCCTTGTACTTCAGTAAAATGTCAACTTATCCCCACTACCTACAGTATTTACTTCCTGTGTACTTATATTTCTCTCAGTAAAGGGGTCAACCAGATTCTTTGGACAGAATAGGGAGCTCATTCTCGACTTTTATATCCTTACAAAATCCTAGCAACATGCCCAAAAAGATTAATGTGATGAAGTTCACAAAGGCACACAATATTTTTGCTAGAGGAATACATTCCTGGGCCAGTCTTTGGTGTGCTGCCAAGCATCTGGGAATGAATCCACCAACTGAAATATCCTCCCTGGGCCATATTGCCTCCAATGTAATTGGAAGCTGATTGAATAAAAAAGTGCATTAGTACAACATGGCTGTGGACCAGACTCTGCTGCTGATCATGTGCCCCTGAATATACTATACTATCCCTTTCTCTCACCCTGAGCAATCTGTTTAGAGAGTTTGCTCGGGTTTTCAAATGTCCATTTTAGCAACTTTCTTATGTAGATTAAACAATCTGAGGGCCTCGGAGAATTCCTTATAAAAACAACAAAGCAAACAGGAGCCCAATAAACACACTGATTTATTTAGGTGTATTGATGTTTGTTTGCAAACACTAATCAAGAGAGATCTGTCATTTGCATGGCATGGAATTTGTTTTATAATTCCTCTATTAGAATTTTTTTTGATGGAAGCGCAACTGATGACGTTAATGCTATGCTTAGGCAAAAACAGTCCTGATGGCAAAAAAACACAGATGTGTTAACGGCGACAAAAACATTCACTGCCTTAAGCATTTTAAAATAGTTGCACGCACTGACTTAGACAGCCCAAATGTAAATATACTGCTCAGAAAAATGAATGGAACACTTAAATCACACATTGGGTCTTGATCAATGAAATATATTAAAGATCAAAATCTTTACTGTACATTGCATAATTCATTGAGGAAAAAAATTACATAACAACGGTCAATGGAAACCAAAATCACCAACAAACTGAGGGCTGGATTCACATTCACACCGAAAATCAAAGTAAACAATTGAAATTTCATCACGGCAACTCATAATATGACTCAGTAGTGTGTATGTCCTCCACGTGCCTGTATGCACTCCTGACAATGTCTGGGCATGCTCCAGTTGAGACGGCAGATAGTGTCCTGGGTGATCTCCACCCAGACATGGATCAGGGCATTAATGAGCTCCTGGACAGTCTGTGATGCTACTTGGCGGCGTCGGATGCACCGATACATAACGTCTCAGAGGTTCTCAATTGGTTTCAGGTCAGGGGAACATGGGGGCCAGTCAATGGCATCAGTGACTTTGTCATTCAGGAACTGCCAACAAACTCTGGCCACATGGGGCTGGGCATTGTCCTGCACCAGGAGGAACCCAGGGCCCACTGCACCAATGTAAGGTCTGATGATGGGTTTGAGGATTTCATCTCGTTTCCTAACAGCAGTCAGGATACCACTGGCTAGCACGTGGAGGTTTGTGCGACCCTCCAAGTATATGCCTCCCCAGACCATCACTGACCCACTATGTTGTCTCCAAACTCTTTCACGTCTGTCACATGCTCAGTGTGAACCTGCTCTCATCTGTGAAGAAAACGGGGTGCCAATAGCAGCTGGGTTGATGCCCTTCTGCGGCCCTGTCCAGCTCTCCTCATGTAACGGTCCGTCTCCTGGTATCTCCTCCATACTCTTGAGATTGTACTTGGAAAGACCATAAACCTCCCTGCGACGGCACGTGTAGATGTGCCATCCTGGAGGAGCTGGACCTCCTGTGCAACCTGAATGGGTACCTCCTCATGCTACCAGTAGTGACAAGGACACTAGCAAAACTAGAGAAGAATGAGTCAGGAAGAATAAGGAGAGGGCAATGGTCTGTAGCCACCACCTGCAAAACCATTCCCTTTTTGCGGGTTGTCTTGCTGTTGCCTCTCCAGTGCACCTGTTGTCTCTTTCATTTGCACTAAAACAGGTGACATTGATTCATAATCGCTTATGCTTCCTAAATGGACAGATTGATGTCCCTGAAGTTTAGTTGACTTGGTGTTATATTGTGATGATTGTGTTACCTTAATTTTTTTGAGCAGTGTGTTCATGTGGAGGATTTTTGGTCTGTGGAGACTCACAGCCTGTGAATACTTGCAGGTTATAGAGCAGTAAGAGAGGGAATTTTTTTTTATATCAATGAGTTCGGGGGAAAACATTTTCAGATTTTTGTCGCTAGCCAACAATCAAGCCTCAGTGAGACGTTCAATGGTTATTCCTGCTGTGGAGGCTTGCTGGCTTGCTTGTGACTGTGAAACCTGGGTTGATTTGGAGGCTTGCTGGCTATGGAGGAACTGTCTTTGGAGCACTACTTCTTTTTACATCTTTCTTCTGTTGAAGGACTTGTTGTGAAGGTTGGTCAGTTCGAGCTAAGTTGGCTGTGGTGGTCCATGTCAAACTATGGAAGTTTTGAACTGAGGAACATAAGAATTTGAGCATACACATGTATGACTATCAATGGGAGGGTGGACTTTTGTTTTGTCTGGATTTCATAAGGAATCACTCTGTAATTAAAGCTTCAATTGAATCAATTGGCAGTATATTGTTGTCCCCTTGTGCTAGGTACTTAACCATAATTGATCCTCTAAGTTGCTCTGCATAAGAATGGCTGCTAAATTTGAGAATTGTAAAAGCTTTATTAGCAGTATTTATCCATGTGAATGTGTTTCTGTTTAGAACCCACTTAATTGCTCTTGCTTTCTTGATTGCGTTTCTTGTTGTTGCTTTCATTCATTGATTAAGTGTATGGTTCTACAAGCCTTACATATACAGTGAAATTATTCCTGTCAATTTCACAGCCCCATCCTGTATTTCACATTAAATAAAGACGTTTGCCAAACAGGTTGCTACTCATTCCAAGGATTAACTGCTTCCCCATTCGAGTGAACTGGATGAATCGTCAGCAAAATTCATTCAGTTGAAATTAAACAGTCTAATTTTGCTGCTGTAAACTTTCCGTCACACTCTTCGCAATGCAAATAGGTTGTTGTTTCATCATAGGATATCCGAAGGGAGTATTATGTTAAGTTCCTGTCAGAGCTCTTTGTTTGGAATTAGCCAATGTTAATCTCGTGATGTTCAGTTCATTGCCTGTGATTAATTGCCTGTGCATATGGAGCACTTCCCCTGGTTTTCCAAACAGATGCAACACCCATAGTCCTTGTTACAATTTCAAACCACATCTCAATGTACAATCTTACATGAGTTTAGTAAGTTGCTAAACCATATGCAAATGCGGTGTAGAATTGATTATTGGCTGTTTCTGAGCATTTTTTTCCTCATTGACCATTATCTGTTGTTGCCATGTTTTTCTACAGCAGCCGGGTATTTCACTTGCTGATAGTGGGGGTTGTGTAACAGATGGGAACTTGAGGATATTTGTTATTTCGATATCTGATACCGCTTTCCAGGGAGATGGATTTTAATTTGGTTATTGCAGGTTCTTTAAAGAGCCAACAGCAAACCATCTCATCACAACCCACAACACATTCTGTCTTGAAGTGTGTGTATTTTGGAGAGAGATTTTAAAGACTGAAAGACTTTAAATCTGTGAAAGGGATGGAAAGAGAGATAAACAAGAGAGCAAGACCAATTTGGAGACCTAGCCTCAGGTTGGGCCATTCAGGAAATGTACTCTTATGTACTCACATGTCACTTGGGAGCTGGTTTAGCTCTCCAGAGTATTTGGCAGCCGATAATACATGCCCCTTTGAGGCCAATTTTTGGCTGCCAGGAAGGAAACACCAGTTACAGACTTCAGATTGTTGCAAATTTGCTTGCTATCTGCATGGCACAACTGGCAAGTCAATTGGTTAGTCTGAATGCTTCACTGTCAAGGAGCTCAGCTAGCTATCTTAGCCAACAAGAATAATAGCTAGCTATGTTGAGTAAGGAGATGGATTTTGGAGCTGGCTGCTACTTTAGTACCATCTGCAAAGTGAAGAACAATATTTGTAAGATGCAGTCTGTACCAAATTGGTTATTTATTCATTAGTACCTTTTTTTAATACTGTTTTTAATTCCTCTCACCAATGTATACTCCGTACTGTAATTGTATCTGGTGCTTTTGGGTGGCATTTCCGAGCAAAATTTATTCATGACAGATAATGTTTTGTTTAATTTGGTGTTAAGTGGGGAGTTTTTTGTCTTTGAGAAAAATATCACAATATTTAGAATATTGCAAAACATACAGATGCCCAATATTATCTTGACACAAGTATTGGTATAATATCGTGTTGTGAAGTCCCAGGCAATTCCCACCCTTATTGGTTTTATAGATTTTTGTGATTTTCTCTCACTAACAAACTGAGATCTACCTGGTAACTGTAAAGTGATCGGTGACGGGTCACTTGAGTAGAAATTTACGAATAACATTTACACATGAGAAAACAGCTTTTCAGTGGAACATTATGAACAAATTCTAAAGCATAGAAAGTTCCCTGGAGCAGTGGGCTCCATCACTGTTAAATGGAATATGTTTGGAACCACCAAAGTTCTTTCATGCGCTGGCCCATTGGCCAAACTAAGTGACCGAGCAAGAAGGGAGTTGGTCTGGGAGGTGACCAACAATTCACTGGCCATTCTAACAGAGCTTCAGAGTTTCTCTTCAGAGGACAACTTTCTCTGCAGCACTCCATCAATCAGCCTGTTATGGTAAAGTGGCTAGACAGAAGCCACTCTTGAGCTCTGGGCATATATGTCCTGAAGTTTGCCAAATAGCACTTAAAGGATTCTGAGAGCATGTGAAAAAAGATTGTCTGATCTGATGAGACCAGAATATAACTATTAGGCCTGAATGCCAAGCGTTATCTCTAGAGAAAACAAGATAGCACTCATCCTCCGGCTTGTACTGTCCTACAGTGAAGCATGTTGGTAGGAGCATCATGCTATGGGGATGCTTCTCAGCGGCATGCAGTGTCCGAAATTGACTTTTTAGCACACCTGCCAAGGGGACTGGTAAAGGGAAAAAATCCTCCAGCCAAGCATATTGTTACTGGCCAAAATAATAAATTGCATTTTTTGTTACACTTAGATAATAAGGTATTATGTTGAATACAAGCTTAAAGAAGAGGCCAGAGCAAAATTTAAACAAATATTTGTATCTATTGATCAACAGTTAATCAAATCTACTTTATTTGTAAGGCACATTTAAAAACAACTGCCCAACAGTGGGCAGAATGAAAGAAACAACATATCAGATACAATGAATAAGAGTACATAGAAGTCAAAACAGGGCAACAACAATGGTAATATACAATTATGAGAAGTGCAGTGGACATAGAACTGGTGCTCTCCTGATACAAAGGGGAAACGGGGTAAGCAAATCTACAAATCTACTTTGAGTCTACAAATCCTTTACTTTGAGTAGAAATACCCTAATAAAATACAGGTGAACTAGAGACTTATCAGATGCTGTGGCTAGATTTAATTTCCCAGCCTGAATACAAGTGAAGAAGTCTTGAACTGAAATTCTTTTGAAGTATTTGCTATTACATATACTTAAGGATCAAACATACAAGAGAATTTGAAGGTTTTGTAAACCTATGCTTAATCATTTTAATCAACTTAAACCTCATCAGGCTCCAGTCTTATCTCCAAACCTCCATTTCTCGCAGAACATTAAATTTTTGTCCTCTTCGTCAGTGGGTTTTCATTTCAAAGGATTCTTCAGGTTTATGTCGCCGTATTACAGCTATTTAATGAACGGCAGCGAGCAGCAGACCAGTGGCAAGTGAGCGTTGTCAAGTAGCTGATGTCCTATATAGAAAATAGTGCCGCGAAACTAGGAGCACTAGAGACGGTCTTTGGCTAGCAAATCTGAGTTATTTCCTCCGAGCCATCATGCCAGATATTTTATTACATTACTATTTTGGTACAAACTTCTACCCGCCACTGTGGCACATAGCCTTCTGAGGTTTACTCGCCAAACGGAAAATCTACCTGCATTTGGCGCTTGGCAGGTGTTAATTTCGGACCCTAGCAGCAAGGGTTGGGAGGCTGATCAGGACTGAGGGAAAGATGAACAGAGCAAAAATACTGAGAGGTCAGTGAAGAAAACCTGGTCCAGAGTACTCTAGACCTCCGACTGTGACAAAGATTCAACATTCAGCATGGCAACAACCCAAAGCATCCTACCAAGTCTGTGAATATCTTTCAGTGGTCCAGCCAAAGTCTGTACTTGAACCACATTAAACATTTTTGGGTAGGCCTGAACATTGCAGTTCACAGACGGTCCTCATCCAGCCTGAGAGAGCTCGAGAGGATCTACAAAGGTCTGAATCCTTATGGGTATGAGATTTTAGTTTAAAATGTTCTATAAATTGGCACACATTTCTAAACACTGGTTTTTGCTTTGTCATTGTTTTTTGTGTAGATAACTGGAAAAATAAATATATTGTTTTTAATCAACTATAAATTGAGTCTATAACATTGCACAATGTGGAGAAAATCAAGGAATCAAAATGCTTTTTCGAAGCCACTGTACAGTGCCATAGAAAATTATTCACACCCCTGAACCATTGTCTCATATTACAGAATTACAAATGGTACATTTAAAATTTGTTCTATTTCATATTTAAAACACAAACTCAAACTACATTTTTGGAGCAAATATGCCAAGAACAATAGGTCGAAATCACTCTGACATTCTGTACTTATGGAAGCAACATATTTAACTTTTTTTTCAAATTATTTATTTTTTTACAAATATTTCCCATCGTGCATATAAAACTAATTTCATCTTACCATAAATTATTTTGAGTTACAGATTTTAAATAAAATCTCAAACAAAACAGAAAACGTATTTGTAACCCCTCTCTCCTTTCTCTGTACCTGTAGAGCATCTGAAGGCATCTTTAGAGGAGTACATGGTGCGGATGCCCAAGGTGAGGATACTGCGCACCAAGAAAAGGGAGGGGCTCATCAGGACCCGTCTGTTGGGGGCTGCAGCTGCAAAGGGAGAGGTTATCACCTTCCTAGACTCCCACTGTGAGGCTAACGTCAACTGGCTGCCCCCGCTGCTGGGTGAGTCATTTCCTCGCTATTTCTTTTGGGCCCATGTAGCTTAGTAGGTAGTGCAAGGTGCTTACAAAACCATGGTTTTGAGTTTGATTCTCACTGAGGGCCAGTAAGAAAGTGAAATCCTTTCGTTAGACTAAATAGAAAGAGAAAATTCTTTGTGACTACACAGTCATCTGTTGCAAGCTACTGGTACTTGCAGCCTAATTAAGTGATACAATAGAGCTCAAAGGTTTGCATACCCTTGGAGAATTGGTAATATATGTACCATTTGTAAAGAAAACATGAGCGAGCAGGCAAAACACATATCTTTTATTTCTTATAGGATTCACATTCAACTGTAGGTCATAACAGAATGGCACAATCATAAAAAATTAACTGACCCCTGTTCAAAAATCTGCATACCCTTTGTTCTTAATACTGTGTATTGCCCCCTTTAGCAACAATGACAGCGTGCAGTCTTTCGTAATAGTTGTCTATGAGGCCCCAAATTCTTGCTGGTGGTATAGCTGCCCATTCGTCTTGACAAAATTCCTCCAGGTCATTCAAAGTCTTTGGTCGCCTTGCATGAACCACGCATTTGAGATCTCCCCAGAGTGGCTTGATGATATTAAGGTCAGGAGACTGATGGCCACTCCAGAACCTTCACCTTTTTCTGCTGTAACCACTGGAGGGTCAACTTGGCCTTGTGCTTAGGGTCATTGTCGTGCTGGAAAGTCCAAGAGCGTTCCATGCACAGCTTTCGTGCAGAAGAATGCAAATTGCCTGCCAGTATTTTCTGATAACATGCTGCATTCATCTTGCCATCAATTTTCACAAGATTCCCGTGCCTTTAGAGCTCATACACCCCCAAAACATCAGTGAGCCACCACCATGCTTCACAGTGGGGATGGTATTCTGTTCACCATAGGCCTTGTTGACCTCTCTCCAAACATGGTGCTTATGGTTGTGACCATAAAGCTCTATTTTGGTCTCGTCATTCCAAATTACAGTGTGCCAGAGGCTGTGAGGCGTGTCAAGGTGTTGTCAGGCATATTGTAACCAGGCTTTTTTGTGGCATTGGCGCAGTAAAGGCTTCTTTCTGACAACTCGTCCATGCAGCTCATTTTTGTTCAAGTATTGTCGTATTGTGCTCCTTGAAACAACCACACTGTCTTTTTCCAGGGCTGCCTGTATTTCTCCTGAGGTTACCTGTGGGATTTTCTTTGTATCCTGAACAATTCTGGCAGTTTTGGCTGAAATCTTTCTTGGTCTACCTGACCTTAGCTTGGTATCAAGAGATCCCTGAATTTTCCACTTCTTAATAAGTGATTGAACAATACTGACTGGCATTTGCAAGGCTTCGGATATCTTTTTATATCCTTTTCCATCTTTATAGAGTTCCATTACCTTGTTACGCCGGTCTTTTGACAGTTCTTTTCTGCTCTCCATGGCCATCTAGCCTGCTCAGCGCATCCACGTGAGAGCTAACAAACTCATTGACATTTTATACACAGACACTAATTGCAATTTAAAATGCCACAGGTGTGGGAAATTCACCTTTAATTGCCATTTTCACCTGTGTGTCACCTTGTGTGTCTGTAACAAGGCCAAACATTCAAGGGTATGTAAACTTTTGAACGGGGCCATTTGGGTGAGTTCTGTTATCATTCTGATTTAAAAAGGAGCCAAACAACTATGTGATTATAAATGGCTTCATATGATCACTATCCTTAAATAAAAGACATTTGTTTTGCATGATCAGTCATATTTTCAACATCAATGCCAAAATTTCACAATTTCTGCCAGGGTATGCAAACGTAGGAGCACAACTGTAGCTCGCGAAACAGTTCAGAAGGTGAGAATCATTTTTAATGGTAATTCTGCAAAATTACATTAACAGATTTCACAAGTATGCTACATTTATTCCATTTTTGTTTAGCCATTATTGGCTTAGAAACCCAAATTTTTTGTTGCAACTGTCTGTGTGGTGCATGTGTTTGATCATAGTTTCTTATGATGATAACGGTGTCTTAGCTGGTTGACAGAAACACTTTGATTAATTGTATCAGCTGTAGGCTACAGATACACCTAAGAGAAGGACATTCCTCTTTTACTTGATACTCAGTGCAAAATCTGCTGGTTTATGGGGAACAACATTTTTTTTTCATTCTAATAATTTTAGAATATTTTATTTTACCAGGTCAATTGAGTGATGATTTCTTTTTGCACATTAACAACCTTGGAAATGTTGCCGGGAAGATAAGAGAATAATGTGCTTAATTGAAAGAAGAAAAAATACGAATACTTTTTGCAATGCATGAAAATATTGTGAAGTATAAATGGATTGCGTATGGTTTCAGTCATTTTTAAATGTGTTGACATGGTAAGGTACCTGCACTTACCACCGATTCAAAAATTACTCATAACACTGACATTGAACTTGACCCCCAGACCGCATCGCCACGAACAGGAAGTCCATCGTTTGTCCAATGATTGACGTGATTGATCACGACAACTTCGGCTATGAGACGCAGGCGGGCGACGCTATGCGAGGTGCGTTTGACTGGGAGATGTACTACAAACGAATCCCCATCCCTTCTGAGCTGGCTAAAGGGGACCCTAGCGAACCTTTTGAGTAAGTATTGTTGGACCAGACGACAAAACACAACAGGGCCCAGCCAATGAGCACATTTAGAAGTATTTTCATTTGTAGTCATCAGATGCTCCGCTGTCTTAGTCAACTAATTTTCTGTGTGGTTGACCGTGCAGTAACATGAAGTGAGATGCAAGTTAGATACAGTGACAGGGAACATGTTGGAGGGAAAAAGTTCATGGTGTGAAAGCCTCGAAATCCCTCCATGCTCTATAACTCCTGCTCTGTAATACATTATACTCCCCTTCTTTCATTTCTAGATAAGACAAAGCCTCTCTTGGCTCCATATTTTTGAGGAGCGCTCCTTCTGAAGTCAATAGACTGAAATTGGGAATATCAGCTTTGCAATAGCAATTAAAACAAAATTGTGACACTGAATATAAATGGATGGTTAGGTGGAAGTCTAGTTCTTGCAGTGACACAGGATAGCGTGATGAAAATTTTAGAGGGATAGAGGGAAGGGTGGAATATGAACAACATGTTGTCAGTGATGAAGTAATGTCAGCTAAGCAGACCTCTTCTGATAAGTGCATTAGGCTACATCCCTTTGTCTCCACAGCAACCTTCTTTCCTTATCTCTGCGGCACAGGTTCTGAAATCACAGCTGTTGAATGCCAAAGATTTCTGTCTTTTGAATTCATTTCCAAAACAGATGTAATTCAGCATGCCAGACATCCTGGCTTAAACCATTTGCCCTTGAAAAAAAAAAAAAGAATGACAGAACTCTTGTCTTTTCCCAGTTACATGGAGTTGCCAGGCAATTAGACAAAAAACAGCATATTAATTGCAAAATGAGCTCTTTTGGCCTCTGATCCATTCGAATCCATCCAAAATACATTGTCAAATTATTAAAAACATTATTCACTTTCTGTACTGGATTGGTTTTATTAGTTGTGGTGTGGTGGAAAGACATGACTAAGGTTCTTTTCTGGATCAAAATGGTTCTTGTTTGTTGAGCGTGGCAGGGGAACTGGGGATAGGCAAGACTGGCCCTGTCGGGAAGAATAATTTTAAAGACCTCTATATATCTTTAAGCCAATGATAAAAAAATTTGATAGAGCTGAGATTTTACTGTTTGCAATTTGACAGAAAATTAACCTTGTTCTACAGATTTTTCCATGGAGCTACGAATAATTGCCGTGTAAGCATTGCTCACATATTCAGCATTTTTGATCATGTTCCAGAAAAAACCTATATGACTTTAAATTTAAATTGAGTCTTTGGTGTCAGTATCATTCGGAACGAATCATAAAATAAAATTTTTGCAAAGATTAACATTTCTTTTAGGGCTTCTTCATTTGGTCACAGTGTGAATTTAAACCTAATATTTGTAAAATATGTATTCCATTTGTATTTATTTTTTGCTCACAGACTTCCACTGTGTGCTCCATTTTTTTAATTGATCATTCTAAGAGAGGATTAGGACCCAGATGTCTTCCTGCCAGTTTCAATTCTTCTGTCTTTCTCATAAACCAGAGTCAGCAGTTAAACTACTCTCCCTTTCAATATCAATCCAGAGAGGGTTCATCACTGCCTCCAATTTAGAGTTGAAGAGGGCCGCTAGTTGCCATGACAGCCTGTGGTGTGCTGGTGCGTGTTTGTTGCCAGCGCTCGTTCTGTTGGGTGGGCCTGTAATGTCAGACAGAAGAGACTGGAGGAGATGGTAGCATGTCTAGTCAGGACAACCTGCCTGTTTAGTTGTCTCATCAGACCTTCCAGTCTGGAATGCCGTTCAAGTGGCATGGGCGGACTGATGCCCCCCAGCCATAAAATCTTCTTCATCATCATTACCAATCTATAACTTACATTAATTATTTCTAAAAATCAGTTTGAATGGCCTGAAAAGGACTGTGAATTCTAATAATACAACACTCATGGAGAAATATAAAAAAATGTGTGTCTGGAATATTATATATTTTTTTGTGAAATTGTCCTTTAATGGCAGGTTTGGCCCTTCCATTGCACCTCTTTGATGAATTTAGCTTGCTGTGTTCTACCTCTGTTTACATTTGCGCTTCAGCAGGTACAATTGCTTCACTGTGGTAATATTTGTGGATTGCGCACAGGCAAGCCCAGTAGCTCCTACCATCTGATTATCAAATGTGCACACCACAATTAATCACTGAAGCCAGTGATTGATTGAGGGGCAGTGTCATCATGTTTTTGTGTGAGTGTGACAGCTATCAGCATTGTCTATCCACCTCTTGTCCTTCAGGTCTCCTGTGATGGCAGGCGGACTATTTGCTGTGGATAGAAAGTGGTTCTGGGAGCTGGGAGGATATGACACAGGACTGGAGATCTGGGGAGGAGAGCAGTATGAAATCTCTTTTAAGGTAACACTCCGACATGACACTGGACAGTAGTTGGACCTGTTGTTTTTGGAGAGATTATTTTATTGAGAGCAGTGTTCTTTGATGTTTAGTCCTGGATATATGCATGTTCTCCAGGATGTTGTTCCAGCCCAGTACTAGTGCAACTTCCTAATAAAGGGCCTGATAATAAGTTGAGTCAGGTGTGTCAGTGCTGGGTTGGAACGAAGTCTTGCTGCGCACGTTGTAGTACTCCAGGACCAGGTTTAAAAAACATAGTCTCAACGGCAACATGTTGAAGCCACCGCTGCCAAGTTATTTTTTTTAAAGTTGTTTTTTATCAGAAGCCCATTAACTAACTAGTTTTAAAGCGAAGTTGGAAGTTGGGATTCAGATTTCACTTCATGTTTCAATCATTCTGGTCCAAATTTGCTCTGCTGCCCCGAGAGCACTTACATCCATCATACTCAGAAACCCTATTAGATTATGTTTTAGAATTCTGTCTCTATGAATTATTCCATAGGATAGACATTTATTATGCGAAGTTGCGCTGCATGTAATGCACTAGTCTCTCCACTGCCTTTCAACCATTCCCTAAACCTTTTGGAAAGCTCATCAAAGTAATTCAATTATTTTCAAACAAGACTCTTCCATATTCAACTCACTAATACTGCCATTATTTGTATAGCCTGGAGAAAGTCACAACATTAAAATCTTTTTCAATGACCCACTCACTCATTTGACAAACATAGATGCTTAGCCCCACTTATGGCAGATTGAAAATGTGATCTGTCTCTGAATGTGTATGGCCTAGTGTATAATACAGTAGAGGGAATGAGTGGGGTCACACCACTGTTTTTGTAAGAGTGCAGATTATTATAAAGGAAAATAAACAAATCTTTTTGAGAACAGTTCTTTCATTTTACAAGTAAAATTTCAAGTACATGTTTGTACGGTGCTGCGAAAAATGATTTGCCCTCTGACTGAGTTTTTATGTTGTTGCCCATTTTTCATATTACATTTAGTCAAATCTGTTTGTAGGTTGTGGTAATATTTAGAGTGAGTCCGAGAGAAAGAATTGACAGCAAAGATAGGTGCTTGTTTTCATTTGTTTTGTGTACTAGGTAATATAACATGCAATCTGTGAAAATGGGGTTCATATTGACACCCTAGTTAATCAACCCAATGAAAGGGATGATTAGCAGCAGATGTTTGAATATTTTAGTGAACTATAAGCAAGCAAGTAAGCAAGCAAGTTTATTTATATAGCACAATTCATACATCGAAGCAATTCAATGTGCTTTACAAAGAAAAATAAAACAAAAAATATATAAAAATACAATAACATAAAAACAAATACTCAAATTAAAACATCAAAACAAATGAAAACATCATAATAATAGAAATACAATAAGAAAACATATAAAGATTAAAAAAATAGATTAGAAATGGGATAAATACATAGGAAGCTATAAGGCTAAACAGTGTGGTTAAGTTTAAGTGCTCAGTCGTAGGCACATGAAAAGAGTAGTGTTTTTAACCTGGATTTAAAAATGGATACGTTTATAAGATCTTGGGCACGTCTAAGATCTTCTGGTAGTTTATTCCAGTTGTGTACAGCATAAGTGCTAAACGCAGCTTCTCCATGTTTAGTTTGGGCTCTGGGCCCTACTAGCTGACCAGTGTTAATGGATCTAAGAGCCCTGCTCGGTTTATATTTTTCAAACATATCAGAAATGTATTCGGGTCCTAAACCATTCAGAGATTTATAAACTAAAAGCACCACTTTGAAATCTATTCTGTAACTGACTGGAAGCCATTGTAAAGATTTAAGAACCGGAGTGATGTGCTCTGTTCTCTTGGCCCTGGTTAACATTCTAGCAGCTGCATTCTGAATGAGCTGCAGCTGTTTTAAAGTCTTTTTTGGGAGTCCAGTTAAGAGGCCATTACAGTAGTCAACCCTACTAGAGATAAAAGCATGGATGAGCTTCTCTTGGTCTTTTTGGGACACCAAGCCTTTGATTCTGGCTATATTTTTTAGATGATAGAATGCTGTTTTGGTGACCGCTTTGATATGACTGTTAA